>OMNW01009267.1:0-52868 GCA_900303245.1 Selene dorsalis
GTGACGATTTCCCGACACAGAGTAAACATTTGAAATTTTCAGTTATATAACAGCTGAATAACCGGAACACTTAGGATTTATCTGATTCTTTCTCTTCAGTTTAAATTTGTTCAGGCGGCTGCATGGAGTGTGCTCCAGTTCACCAAGTAATCATGCTGCTTTACCAAGCGTAGATAATAGTGAGTATTGAGAGAAAATAATGTTGCATAAAAGTAAAGTGTGGGTGTGTTAAAGTCATAAAACTACTGTGCAAAATAGGAAAAAACAGAGTGTTGGAAACAAAGGAGGATAATTTGTGGACATGCAGCCACATTCTATTGGCTTAAGGGTCGTTAGGAAACTTAATATTTTGACAGATTCCATGACCATGATTTGAATATGATGCTTCTTAGAAATTTGACAGTATCTTAAACCTAAATTACATGTTATTAATGAAAATTAAATGAACATCATGAGCAAACAATAAAACGTGACCAATGCCCATTTGAGGCGTCCAAACATTATTTCTCCAACTGCTGTATATTCAGGTCAAGGTTCCAAGGGCGGCAGGATAGAAAAAGCAGCCCTATCCTCCAGGAAGTTCCTCTTATTTCCTGCTGGGAGGATCCCAAGGTGCTCACCGACCAGCTGGAAGAAGTATTCTTTCCAGCATTTCCTAGAACCTCTGTACGTCTGCTTCAAATTGGCCATGCCTACTAGGTCCTCAGTATGGAGGCCACCTCAGACAACTGCTTTATCTAAACCTTGCTGCTTTGCGGTATAGCTTCCCTTCAACCAGCATACCATGTCAACTTTTTGTAGAAGCTTTATCATGCTCGCATGGAAGAAACAACCTCAAAATTGACAATGTAAACGAATTCCTTCATCTATCACCCATGGTCAAAGAAAAGCCAATTACAAAGCACTGATGAAAATATTCAGTGGCCGTTCTTCACATCATTCTGACATGTAGCAGAGAGCCAGTGGACAGGCCAGCTTGGAGCTTGTGTGTGGGTGTGCAGACATACTTGTGGAGACCTTTTGATCTTCTATACCTTCACTAATAAGAACATCTTCAGACACTTTCTGATGTGAAATTGAATAAATCTTTAGCAAACAGAAAGATAAAGGCCATTTAGACCTCATTTGGGGGTTGAAACTTTGTCAGTGAATATATTCCAGGCAGAGGAGTGAATAATATTTAGCGAGCTCATGAATATGTTCAGAGAACCATCACAGCTCTGACCCTAAATGTAAAGGAACAAAATGGTTCATGCTGCTGCAGTTCTTCACTCAAGATACTTTAGGGAACTTTGTTTCAAACTTTTTCTGAATTCACAAAACACATGTAGGCAGGATTAGCAGACTCCCATGAAGCCTCAGTTAGCCGAGAGGATAAAAATCAAACAACTCTGTAACCAAGAGGGAATCCAAATAGTTCTTTTGAATTGGCTGGTCTCTCATTTCCAGCACCTTGGTAGTGGGCTTTCCAAAGATGCTGTAAACACATCAACCCATCCACTTGAACTGAAAATATGAGCAGCACTCTTCATGTTTACTAATTCAAGTGTAGTATTCTCAGAAGCTGTGTCACAGTACTTCCAAGGGATTTACAACATCCAACAGTATCCAGAGCATCCAGCATTAAACAGCATTCAGCTGTCATCTGCCAGTGTGAAGCTTTTTAACTACACCAGGGACTTGTGTGCTCAGACCCTCCTCCCAACGTTTATAGCAGGCTAAAACGTAAAATATAGCTAATTTATCTTTGTCTTTCTTGACATGGTTACCATGTTCATGTTATAAACAGAAACTTTATTGCATTCATTCCAAAAATATGCACAGCAAAAATTGCACAAGAAAGTAAAGGTTGCAGAAATAGTCCTGCACAGTAGTATATCTGACCTCTGTTATTCTTTCTTTTCTCTATCGCATGGGACATGATTCCTCTGGCATGCAGTAAGTGGAACAGCACCTGTAGGCGCCCTGCCCTCTAAATCACAGCAACAGGCGAGGTGTGATAAAGCAGATGTGGAGCTCAGCGGCGTGCGTTGATCAGGATCTGCTTTCACCCCCTATCACCATCAGCTGAGGCCGCTTGAGTCCCTTCCACCTGGTACCCTTTCCAAAGCCGTGCACACCAAATATTAATGCTGCCACTCATTAAGGTGTAAGCTGCTTCACAGATGTGCCTTTGTTGGTTAATGGATCAACTACATGCCCTATCTGCACTGCACACACTCCTCAAGCCCAACTTTTGCCAAGCTCCTACACTTTTTATGAGCTACAGTATATCCTGACTGGTGTCTTGCAGTGTTCAAAGCGATATGTAAATCTGTTTGAAATGAGGGATCTGAGCCCCGATACATTTATAAGGAACCTACTGTGGAAGAGACATTTCAAAATGTCACTGGTACAATATGTGCAGTAAGCTACTATAGGTATTATTTAATACAGTATCTTAAGGAATAATGAGAAGACAAATACTATAGTTTAAGGTCTCTGTAAACATACCACCCTTTGTATATGTGAAAGTTCCCTACAGCTGTGCTTTGTAGTCCTAAATTTTGAAATGCATGTGTGCAGAAAGGCTAAATGAATATTAACTAATAATAATTATAAGTTTATTATACCCACACACACACCACAAGAAAAAAATTACAGTAAAAGATTGCATTTATTATGGTTTCCCACACCATCCCATCTAAATTTGTTCTCCTGGAGGTCATCCATTAATCACAAGATTGGGTGTTTGATCCTCTCTTACTCTGTATCCTTGAGCAATGCTCTATACCAAAGTACTCTGGCTCAGCAGGACAGCACCTACATGGCAGCTCTAACAACACTGGTGTAACGAGGTGTTGAGTTCATGAGATTGAGATGCTGCCATACCATAAAATGTGTGTAGTCAAGATGTCAGGGATTAAAAACTGCCCAATAAAAAATGTCAAATTATGTCTCTAAAAATTACATGTCAGTTACATTTAGATAGAGAACGTTGTGAGGTTGTGTCATCGTGGTATCCTGCAGTGATGCGTCATCCAACGGTTGGGCCAAATTTGTGGAAATGTTTTTCCAAACAGCTGTGTAATATGACAGACGATGTGGGTTGGACAACTGTGGTCAGTCTAAACACAAGATGTCTTTAGGGTGTGTTTGGATGCTCTTTGGAAGCATTAAAAGCCATGCGGTTTATTCAATTTCAATTAAATATTTTTGACAAACTAAATTGAACTGGAGTCAAAAAGAGGTTGCTAAGCCTTGGAAACGGTCAAAACCTTGGTAAATGAAGAATGAGCCAATTAAGTTTTTTTTTTCCCCCACACAAGAGTCACGATTCACCTCCCTCTCCGTGAATAATAAAGTATACCCTTTGAAGTTTTAAACCAGAGTTGCAAATCAGAGCACTGCTTTCTCATCAACACAGTCCAAGAGAGGATCACTGAGGCCTTTAACAACTTCAGGAAGTTAATCTCGAACTCTAGGCACGCCGAATCCAAGACCAAGTCCATACACTCATATTGCACAAAGATTTATTTTCCTTTTCTCTTTATGTTATGTTTCAGCCTGGGCCTTCTTTCATTGGGGGTCACTTGCAAGTTTTAAAAAATACAATTTCACATAAATTACTGTATTTCAAACCACAAGCCTAAAGTTGTCAAATAGAATTCCATATTACAGTCATAAATTATACATATTCAAAACCTACTAAACCTTTTGCAGTGGCTGACTGTTAAAGAATTTTCATCTTAATCGCCCTCCATATGAAATATGGGTGGACTGATCAAGACATGAAAAGTAAAAGAAGGCAGATAAAGAATAAAAGCATAGGCAGACGTGGCCTTCAGTACTGTGATGGGGGTGTTCATGCAGCCACTTCCCTCCTGCAGCAACAGAGAAGGAAAACTTGTTACAAAAGATAGAGAGTCAGCCCAACCAGTTTAAGATAATAGAGGAAACATATATATATCAATAAATAATAGAAATAACTGAGCTATTAAAGATAACCCAGGAAAACCCAGAGTGACATGGTCAGTATCGATAGTGATTTCATGATGGCTGTACAGACCATAGTAAGTGGATGTAGAACCACCAACAACCTGTGCAGCAATTAGCAGCTAAGCCATGATCCAGATCATTTTTATTTTATTATTTGTCATGTTATTGTTTTACTTATGTCGTATAGAGAAAAATACAGCATGATAATCAAACCTAATCCAACCTTAAACATCCAGTTGCCATCCAATATTTACTGTATAATATAAAATGCTACAAGTCATCTGTGAGTCATATGAGGTTTGCAATGAGTCATAAAAGCTTTTCAGGTTGTATGTTGTCTGATGATGTTTACCCAAACTTAGGGTTTGCAGTCCTGGTTGCTCCACACTTCTTTCATCCTCATGAAATATGAAGGCCACTGTGCTCTTTGGAACATTCATTGCAGGAGAATTTTCTTGTAGCTTTCTCCAAGGCAAAGATCTTTGCCTTGATGCAGTTCTGTCTCTGAGCTCTGCAGGCAGTTTCTCTCACCTTTCGTCTTGGTTTGTCAGCTGCGAGACCTTACATAGGCAGGAGTGTGCCTTTCAATATCATGTCCAATCAACTGAATAACCCAGATGTAGAGTCCAATCACAGTGTACCAACGTCTTTGACAAGGCTTTGTCAGGCTCCTTTGAGTGCGTATGTGATTTACAGGTAACCATAACACTTTTAACCGGCATAAGTCAAAATACACTATTATTTTGTGTATCATCTCAGCAGCATAATTTGTCCTCATGGTAATAACACTAAAACATGTTGGTAAAGTTGTGGGACCATCATGATTTGATTATGTTTAGGTGCACACACTGCTTGGTTAGGTCCACACACAAAGACCTATGCCTATTATACATCTATTATGTCTTTAATGTTTTATGCTATCCATGTGTACAGGCATTATGTGTGAGATTAAACTCCTCATGTGGGTTACTTTTCTGGGAACATTAAAGCCTATTTTTATGTAGGGGACTCAAAGGAACAAGCAGGCAGTTTCTGAGCATATCAATGACATTCTTGTCTGAGTCTAAAGTTTCAAACTTAACAGTTTCCTATGAGCAGTAAAAAGGTTTTGCAATTATGAGTTATAACTTTTATGAGATGCTGAGTATGTTGCCACAAGCTCCAAGTAGACCCTGTGCAGTGAACAGCTTATGATAATCAGAGAATATCTCCAAAACGTCAATATTTTTGAAGTGAATTGCAGTAGTGTGAAATACGTAATCGTCCATACACTGTAGACACTATCTATTTAGATTGTGGATCAAAATGAAAGCAGATGGGTTTGTAGGCTAAAATACTTTCCACTTGAAGTAGACCGCTCATGTTCAGAGCGTTCTCAGTAGCTGGGCTTGTTCCAGGCAGCTGGCTAAAGAAGCGAAGTTCAAACTGCTTGGCTCCCACCACTCACACCATGCTGTCGCTGAGTAGAATGCTGATTTACGACAGAGGTCCTCCTACTGGACTGGACGAACTCAGGGCAGGGAATGAGAATGACACCCAAGAATTCAGATGCCACAGTGTATCTTTGTGGGTATTCAGCTATTATTCCCATATTGTATATGTGTGAAACTACCAGAGCTCAAAAGGATAGAAAGATGGGTAAAAGCTGAGACAATTTGAAAACAGTATATCCTACACTTCATGTAAGATTTTGATGATTATCTTGATGCTTTGAAGTTCAGTTAGAACATAGCAAGTACAGCTGTAGTTGTTGGTAGCTACATTTAAGACCCTTCATGCCAACACAGATGTTTTCACTTACCGTGTCTGATTAGAACAATTTGGGCAGAGCAGTTCTGTGAATTACATATTATACAGCTTATTGTATAAATTGTACTTATTCATCTTTGGCCAGCTAACCTATATTCACATTAAAATAACAATAATTAAAATACCCAAGATGAGAGTGAGGGGTTAACTATGGACAGTCTCCAGACACCCATTCAAATGTTTGATAACTATATGCACTCTCATCAGAACACTGAAAGAACCTTGAATAAGAACAACTACCATCGTCATACTCCAGCTGTTTCAGTTGATGTGTATATAAGACTCCATCAGATTTTTCACCTCAAAACAATGTATCAGATCTGCAGTGTTTTTCCAGTAAATGCACAACACTCAAGCATCATACATTTTCACCTTTAAAATCAACAGGCCTCACACAAACTACTGAAGTGCACAAAGCATGTGTTAGGGCAGTGTGTAATGGAAACTGGAGAGCCTCTTTCACGCATATCTATGACACCCACATGTAAACAGCCAGCAGAAAAGAGGTCATAGCCCATGACCCAAACACAGAGTGAGTGTGGGAGTGAAGTCCATGTTGGGTAGTTACGAAACAATTGTTTGCATGAGGATATAAACAGTTATTTATTCTTAAGTTACTTTTTTGGCATTTTTATTGTGATAGGGCAGTGGAGAGAGACAGGACATCTCCCAGGTGATCATCATTTAAATGCACTGATATGCAGATGATTTAATTTAAAATAATTCAAATAAACTGTGCAAACACTATATACTGTATCATTACCAGTCCTTTACCTTGACTGTCTTATTCATATTGTTTTTGTGGTATTTCATTATTCAGCTACTTATTTTATAAGACTTGTGGCTTCCAAAGCCATTCGTTAGACCACTGACAAATAACCAGCAGCACAGTGGTCATAAAAACTTCCATGTTCCCATGTGGTGATTAAACTAACACTAAGCTTTTTCCACAGCTTTTCACAAATTGAAAAATCAGGCAAAATGTTGCAGGAGACTCAGTCCATTTTCCATTTAAATTATCAGCAAAGACAAATCCATATTTTCCAGTGTCAAAAGCAATTCACCTAACAGCCATACTGCTTCCATTTATTTTATAAGGACAGTGATTGATCACTTCACATGGCTCAGCTAGATGTGCAGTTCAAGAGGGTCATAAAGTGAAATTTCTGACCTCAGAAAATGAGGGCAATATTCGTGGTGGATCAGAGGGGAAGGTTAAGGATTACCCCATCAAGGCTGGGTGCCTTTTGTCACTTTACTTCTCAATTTGTGAAATTGCCATTTGACACAAGGGCTCACAATGGACAGCAAACAAATCTAGATCTTTAATGATTTCTGCCATTTATGTTTGGTAATCATGAGAATAAATGCACCAATACTGCACCAATGTCCACATAGACAATGGTGTAATGTTCATGTTGTAAACAAGTGTAAGTTGAGTGAGTTGTTCATATGGTTTTCAAAGATTTTCCATCAGGATCTAGTCCCTTGTGAAGACTCCTGTGTGGCCTACTGCTCATCTTGTATAACGAAAGTTATTGTTAATTGCAGTAATTTGCAGTCACCTGGCAAACCAAATGTTGTTTGGGTTAGAATGAAAACTTAGAAAGGTCTTGTTTCACAGGAGCAGGGGGTTAAGAAACCACAGCCAAAGAATTGCATCTATTTCTCAGCTGAAATTGTTCCAGGAGTCATTGTGCAGTTTTAAGTGAAAGTTTGAATGTGGAAAGTTATGTGGGTTGCAATTTTTTGTGTGTACTGAATATAAATGATAATGACAATGAGGGAAATTCAAGAGCTTTAGCTAGGGAAGGCACACTAATCAGTAATTCCTCTGTGACTGTGCACCTTTGTGCTAACATCCCCATTCAGTGTTAGCAATCTCACCACTTCTCATTGAACTGAGGGGATAGTAAGCCTGGGGAGAAAAAACTTGGCAGCTAAGCACTGCCATATGTTCTCAATTCATTGTGTGTGCCATAATAATCCTCAAAGCAGTAGAGAGTGTGTGTATTTGATATAAACATCATCGGGGATCATCATAAATTATTGTTGCCCCTTTGGCTGCAACTTTATTGTTGTACCACACCTTTCTGCCACTGCCAAGTGCAAAATCCAAATGAGAGAAAGTGCTCACTGACTGATGAGGTTAAGTATGTCAGTCCATTGTTCAAACCTTAAAACTAGCTGCCATGCTTGTGTCTGCTGGGACCATGCTGGTTTCCCTCAGGCAAGAGAAAACACAAACACAACACAGCATGTATTATTGTGCTCAATGCCACCAACACAGAGCTGAAACAGTATTATCAGCCTGAGCCTATGAGGCAACAGGTCAATATAATGATCCAGAAATCTGTTCATCAGTCTGCTGGTTTTAAATCCTAATTGCCAGGAAGTCACTTTCAGCCCTTAGAGTATTTTGATGTCAGGAGGTTAATTAGCATCAGGGATTGGATGTGTCTTGTTCTTAATCAAGTGGTTGACTGCAAAATGCTTAGTAACTAAGTTTTTTTTTTTTTGCAAGTATGTAAACTTTGAATACGCTTGTAACCATTATTAAGTCTATTGTCTGCCCATTCATATTTGTTTTCATTTTCTATATTTTTTGGTTGTTGACAGAGTCATCAATCATATGGATGACTTTGCCAACACCAATGGTTTATCATGTATTAAGTTGGGAGACCTAAAGGATGATTATAAGTCATTTCAAGGTTTCAGACAGTTTGTACTGCAGAGGTTCATTTTTACAATTGGAAAATCTGGGAAGGGTGTAAATTATAGGTGCTGAGGATTTTAAATGTCTTTGAATGTGTTCAGCTTTAACTATACTCGAGTTCAAGTTGTTTTCACATTTGCACTCCAACACATACTTTACTCACACATTTTTCAATATCCATACCGGCCCACATGGGCAGGAGTGTGATGGGATTTTGGTACTCTCTATAATTAGTAAGCTTGTTTACAGGATTCCCAGAATTTCTGTAAAGATTCTCAGGTATCCAGGTTATAGTTATTCAGAGAGGGTTGAATCATGGGCAAAAAGATTTGGTTGTATACTTGAATGTGCTTCCCATCTCAGAGAGCTTCTTCAGTTATGATTGATGGGGGGCAGTAGGTATTTAACCTTTGCTGGGTCACTGATGGCACTTGGTTCCTGGCTACACAGACAGTGCACCAAAATTCAAAAGAGGCAGTCCAGTCCAATGCATCTATGCTGATAGTGGTGAAACTAAAGAACCTCCACGGTGAAGACTTTAATAGAGAAACCCTCGACATCCCTCGAGAGATTTAAAGTACGTCACCACCTGCAATGCCATGTCATCCCTTCCCAGGAGATTTCACAACTGTTCATACTTGGCCTCTGATGAGTCTAAAAGTTCCAACGACAGTCATTTACAGCTGGTCTCATGTGACCCCCAATAATGAATGGCTATTGTTCCACAGCCAGGAGCACTAACGAACTAAGGGACATTAGTGGCCTTCATAATGACCCCACAGAGGTTAAATACCTTGGTCTCCCCATCAGTCAGTTCGAACTGAAGAAGCCTCATGATTGAAAGTTGAAATGTCTTCTACAACAAGCGCATTCAAGCAAGTCCAGTTGTCCTTGATTCAACCCCTTATGATTCCAGCTCACATCTCTTCAGTAAAACATGAAGCTATATACACAGTGTATTGACACATTCATTATACTATTTTTTTCTGTAAAATATGTCTAGTTTAATATATGATAGTTTAATAAGGGGAGAAATGAAAATAACTCATGCCTTCTTCTGGTCTTCTTACTTATGTCTGTCAGCGCATGTTTTCATAGTCCTAGATTTATGTCTCTGAGATGGATAGTGCTGGAAGGTAGAGATATCTGTTAAAGCAGGTGTTGAGTGCTAAGTTCCTCAGTTACAGCAGTTGGACTTTAATGTTGGTTTATCAGACTAAATCTGTCTAGAAAGTATGTTTACGTGCCACTATGAGGCCGCTTTCCCCCTGGATACTTTATAATCTTTTTCCCTCAGTACCTGTATATTCTACAGGAGATGCAGATTGGCTGGTCATTATGTGGGGAAACTTTTGAGGTTCCAATATAATGTTTTTTCTCTGAAACTGCCTGTGGCTTTCCTTGTAGCACAGGCACCACTGTTTCGTTGATTATCTAAGAGAAGGGAGCTAAGATCTGTTTTCATTCAATCAATCTAATTCTTCCAAGGTTCTGCCCAATATTGAGCCAGATTCCCATAGAGATAATGACCTAAAGAAAATAATCCCAGCTCTCACTATTAAGGTTAGATAAACATGGTCAATTCTGAAGTAACAAAAGGACAATAAAACAAATTCTCTAAGCAAAGATTTTAAATCTTGTGATATGCTGATTACTTATTTACTTATTTAATTCATTATTTCATTAAACTCGTTTCACCCTGCGCTAAGACAGTTAGGCAGATGGAAAGGAGACAGGGATAACAATAATCTTCCCAAATCTTAAAGAAAGCTTATCATTCTGAACCTCAATAGGCTGTTTCAACTTTGATAATTTCAAATCTATTCTGTCTCTCAACCTAGTTTACAACCCCGGCTAATTTTTAAAGAGTGGTGTAGCCTACTTCTTCGTCTTAATCTAATTTGATATCTAAAATAATTTGATTTACTTGTGCATTTCTTAGGGATAATCACTTGTCCAGATGTTATTCAGATAAGGTGACACATCTGTCAGACAAGGTTGCAGAAGGGGTAGCTCATCTTATTCCCATACATATGCTTTATGAGAAAGCAACTGACTGCAGGCCTCAAATACTGGTTATTTAATTCAATGTTAAGCCTTAAAGTGGTCCCTCAGAAAATATCAAGGAGTGTCAAGTGTTTCCACCTATAGAGCATGCTCATGCATAGTAAATGTTGCGTGTTTAGGACCTAAAGGTCACGAGTTACACTCTTTTGAAAATTGAAGGCATGGTCTGATGATGTGGAATGATAGCAGAAAGGTCTTTGATTTGGGATTGTTTACATACATTGTATACATACACTTTAAATGTATTTTTGATGAGTATATGCATCAGCAATGACATTTTTGCATTTGAGACCTTTTAAGTGGGCTTGGATAGTCCAAACCAATAATCTACATTTAGAGATGTAAGCTTGTACTCTTCTGTTGTTGTACAGTATAGCTGAAAAGGAAGAAAAAAAAAGGCTTTTGTTTTGACTGTATCAGTTGAGGGCACAACGGTTTTCCCAAGTCTGTACATGAGATTTCCCATCACAGAATCAGTGATGGGAAACACTTCGTCATCAGAGCAGCAGCGCACTGCTGTGAGTCATTATACACTACAACCACAAAGCTCTCGATTTTCATTCATGCCATAATGTTTTGGCCCATCAGACTGATGGACTGCAGCATCTTTTGCCCAAATTGGCATAATTACAGCTGTTGTCATTATAAACTCAGATTCGTTGTCAGCTTTAATAGCTCTACATAAAAGTCTTAAAAACAGTTACATCATCACTGTTTAATTTATTACAGTGTTTTTTTTCATGACATTTTGTTGCCTTTTCCTAACAGAACAAAGGAGCTCTTAACTTGGCATAAACAAACATCCTCATCAACAATCAAAAAGGATAACATATGTCAGTTGCATAATTTTTATGCTAGAATTGTGTTAATTGTATTGCTGTCAAGAAAATCAGGGATGGAATTTTTGTTTCACTGAATCATCTGAATTCACTGTGCAGCTGGTAATTCTGTTGCTCTCCAACATCATAATTGTTTTGCAGTCACAACAGTTGCTTCGAAGAAATGAGCCTGAAATTTAGATGTTAATTCAAAGCAATGCCTACAATTAAATGCACAAAACTCAGAGTTGTTGTAACCCTACACTGTAAATAGATTTCTCCACACCCAAAGCAAAACAGAGAGGAATATATTCAGATTTCTCAAACAATAAACACCTCATACATAATTTATCGAATTCCTGTCTCATCGTCTGTCTCCTCCACAAACCACTGTACACAATAACTGTTACAAATCACCAAGGCAGAATGGAATTAAGCCATGGCATGCATTGCAGTAAATGCTTCTGCAGCAGGCCTACCAAACAATGCATGATGAAAATGAATTAACAATGAAGGACAAATTCAAATGCAGTAATTTAATCATGGAGAATTTCAGACAAAAGTTAGAAAGGGGCGAAACAAATCAAAACAAAGTAAAGCCTGAAACACAAGCAGATGGCCTAGTAATGGGAAGCAGGTTGGATTGGTTGCTAAGTGACAAGGGCTAAGATGAGGGTCCATAGTTTTGGCCGTGGTTTTGCAGGAAAAACACTTCTCCTCCCTAGTCTGAGCCACCCTCGTTCCCCATAGTGCTGTGGTTCTGACGCTGGCGGGGCAGGACAGGAGGCAGGCCTGGCCAAATGAGAAACAGACCCCCTTCACCCCGGTATTGCCTATTTCTCCCTGTGGCTTTTTTGTTTTCAAAGAAAAAAAGAACCCTCTCCAAAAATAGATTTGGGGCTCGCGTGCCAATGGGTTTTGAAACCTTTTTTTCCACTCCCTCTAGTCACGCAAGTAGCCTGGCAAGACCTTGAAGAGAGAGCAGAGGAAAAAAACAGAACTCGTAAGAGACAAGAGGATCGGAGAGGGGAAAAAAAAGTCTCTCTAGAGTGTTTGGAGAAAGGATTGTGGTAAGCTGAGGATGGAGCATCCCTGGAGCCTGGCGCTCTGCTGAGGGAACAAGGAGCAGAGACTTCCGTGCAAGCTCCAGGTATGAGGGGTTTATGAGTAATCCAAGCATGAACAGAGAGACCTCTCTCTGGTCTGGCCTCATTTTAACTGGACGGTAGCCTGGGCTTCTCCAGAGAAGAGTCTGATCCTTACCAAAGGGCCTGCAGACAAAGCAGCTCACAGTCGTATGCAAGGATTCTCATTCCTTATATCTGTAAGCCACATCCTTCACCTCACTGTTCACTGATTGTCATTCGTCTGTTTTTCAGTTACATCATACACTGTGTCCTCAAGATGAGATCATTGGCTAAAATGTAAAAAAAGAGAGACATTAACAAGCTGGTTAACAAACTTTGAAGGTCTGCCTATTTTGGTACCTTCATTATATAATGTGCATTTGAAAAGAAGAGAGTGAGAAGGACTAACATGGCTTCTGCACAAGCTCTACTGCAGAAGCCATGTTAAAACCATTATATCTTCCAGTTGTCATAGTCATTATGCCTTCAAGGCTACATAAGCCGCCTACTGCATAAGTGCATGAAAGTTTTCTGGAACATCTGAGAAGGGGTTCATTTTTTCTGGCTACCTTTAATGACAGGTACTGTAGGCAGGCTGCACGAAACTCTCCATTCCCTGACGACACGTGACACTGGGGGTCCCCATCCGGAGTTTCCCCTTTAAATGAGCAGCTCAAAATAAGAGTTTATTTTTAATTTGAAGTTCGCTTACACATCATCGTCTGTATGTTTCTTCATTTTACATCTTCATTAGCAGACTGTTCCAAAACAACCAAACCACATTTGACTGCAGCTTTCTGAAAAGAAACCTTTAACATTATTACTCTGACCAAAAGACTGCCACCTATCTGAACTGTTGAACGCTGTTGCTAACTAATTAGTGATTTACTTTCTAAGAATAATTCTCACTGGCTAAAGAATCTGCCATTTCATGTAATTTCACCTACTGTCAATTTATTATTTAACTGGAAAAAGGCTGAGACAAACTGTGCCCCAATTCTTCACTTAACATTAAATGTATATGTAAATGTATGTAAGTATGTAACCTTGACTGTCACTTTCAAATAAAATATAAAAAGAGAAAGCGATTGCTTTTCCCCATTTTTTTCCCAACCTTTTTTTTCCAAGGTTTCCAAGGTTATTGACTGTTGATTAAGTCCTGACAGTTAGAAAGAATAAAACACTAAACACTAAAATCTTCCACAAGCATTCATAGGCCCCTTTTTGTCTCAAACACATCTTTGAGACTTACATGAAAACAAAACAACATAAGGCTACCAGGGGTTTACCAATGTGACACGATCAGAAAAAATTATCATGTAATTATGCATCTTGTACAGCTTTGTTTTTACACAATGTAACTGAAATGAGCAGCCCCTGAATCTTGAAACAACACAAAATACTTCACAGACACACAGACTGTCAGTAAAGAACATGACGCTACCAGAGTGTCTTGTTTTGTTGCTAGAAAAAAGAGAATATTATGTCTATTCAGAAGGGGCTATGGCAATAACAAAGGGAAATCATTCGACAATGCATGAAATTAGTTGATTAGCATCTTCTTTGATCAAAGTGTGAAACTGATCAATATGAAAAACATTTTAGTTCTCCCCCAGGTTTAAAGATTTCAAAATCTTGATGCTCTTTCTGTGGAAAGGCAGCAATAAGCATTGATAACATAAGGACAAGTAGCTCAGTGAACACACTATAATAAAATACGAATGAGTGTGCTTTCAACATTTTGAGGGAAAATTGTGATATTTATAAACCTAATTGGTATTCACATATTTTCTTTCATTGTGACTATTAGGCACAATATGATTTATTATCAACCTCGAGTGTAGAGATTTGGAAAATGAATGGCAAGAGAATGGCAGTAATTTGACAAGGAGATCTGAGCCTCTTACAGCTTTACAAAGAAATTAATGACATATAATAAAATTAGTCTAAACTCTTGGTTAAAATGTCAATAATATATATATTTTTTACTTTTCTAATACAATACAACAAAAAACAATAAAGTACATTACATGAATAGCAGTTCTATGTATACATTCACACCACACACACATACACACACACACACAACACAGAAGGAGTGGCCTGGGTCCGTGACCGGCTGTGCACCAGCAGGTCAGGGGCCCAGCCCCAACCCACCAGGACCAGGCATAAGACAGAGAGTGCAGAAAAGGGTACATTGAGATCAGAAACTTGCACATCTATTTGTGTACAAATGGTAATCTATTAAGTGTGAGGCTGGACTTTTGATTTAGTTTGTGATGCCATCAGATGATTTATTATTTACAAAAGACACATTCATGTGTGGAAAGAGAACACCTATGCCATTTTTACAAAGGCTCAGTCCAGGCTGTTTTTCCTCAGGAAGCTTTAGTCATTTGATGTCATTTTATCAAAGTATTTTAGCTACTGTGCTTTTTTATGCCGTTGTCTGCTGGGGTGAAGGCTGAAGTCAGAGGACAGACATAGCATGAACATTTACCTCCTGACTTACTAGAGATGGTCTCAGAGAAGAGAGTAGGAAGGAAACTCAGGAGCATCCTGCATGATAAGGACCATCCACTGCATGGTGTCTTTAGCAAATTGAAGAGCTCTAGGCTAGTGTTGCCAAGGTGCTCTTCAGAAAGATTTAGCAGGCCCTCTATACCTGGTGCAGTGAGGTTTTTTAATGAACACTGTTGTTGACTGCTGAGTGTTGTGGATTGTTTGTGTGATGTTGATGTGATGCTTTGCATTTATATTGTACTGCCTGAGTTTTCTTGCTGTATGTTGTCTGTCTTTGTGTGAAGGTGACATTCAGTTTCCCCTCTAAAAGGGATTTACAAAGTAATTCTTCTTATTCTTACTTAATTACTCTTACAGTGTTTTATCTGCAGTATAGACTCAGATCAGTGCGCTGCCAGTTTGGTGAGGCAACCAGAGGATGAGCGATGTGCTGCTGTGGATAAGACCAGGTGCAAAGATGTATTTTAGCCGCTGTACACTATTGAATATTCCATTTCCCTTATCTTGCCATCAAACAATAACTTCTTGTGGCACTGAATTTTCTGCTTCAGGTAATACTGTACACTGATGAGAAAGTACCACACACAACCTCACATCAAATAACCTGAACTAGCCCTTAAACATCTAGCTGGGTAAATACAGGAATTTATGTGTAAATTAAGCAAACTGATAAAGATCAAGGACTTTCAGTATCATAAAAGCACAACAGCACTGACAGATCTAAAGAAGAAGCAGTAGTAGATTCAGTGGAGAAAAGAGGGTAGCCTGGCACCAAAGATTGCATGTTAACAGAGCAGCCTCGTGTGTATCCACTTTGTGTTGAAGGGAAAATGATAGATTTCATTTGGTTTACTCCGACCCTTTAATTTAAACCTTGAGTAATGACTTTTGCCCTCTAACTCATATTATCTGAGTTCTGTTGTGTATATACTGGCCTCTGATCCAAGGTGCTTGGTTTGGGTCACAGCATTCATCTCATAACCTGAGTCTCCTATGACACTCGGGCTGTGTGTATCATCAACGGCCTGTCCAATTCAACCAGCTCCGCCCATATTTCCAGTCCAGGAACATAAAAAAAAAGAACTCACTTGAATTCACCTCAGTGTGTGTGTAATTGCTCAGAATACCACAGGGTTTAGGTTTCAACTCCATAACCAGTTGGAAGCAGGCCGAGGAGCCGACACAGTGCTAGTCCAGTTTCAGCTCTGTTTCATCAGGCAGCAGGAGTGTTGTCCAGCCTTGGGCAATATGGGGTGATGCAATAAGTTCCCATGACAGGTGGGAGTGGACACAAAAAACAATATAATTTAGTAACATTATCGACATGCATTAATTCTAAAGTTCACAATAATTCTGACAAATACACTTTCTCGATGGAAAAACTTGAACTTTCATCTGTTGAAAAGTTCACTGAGGTAGGATAAGTACAAAATGAAAACATTCTATAAATGCTTAAGTTTGTTTATGGACAGAGACGTCTTAACTCTGCTTTCTTCACCCTGCTGTTCTTACATGTTGAATGACCTGGGGGAAAGAATTAGAGGACAATTTGCAAAAACTGCAAGATAGACTGAGATTTCAGAGGTAGCATAACAAAGACAAGAATGGGGACAATAACAGAGAAGTCA
This sequence comes from Selene dorsalis, assembly GCA_900303245.1. Taxonomy (NCBI): domain Eukaryota; kingdom Metazoa; phylum Chordata; class Actinopteri; order Carangiformes; family Carangidae; genus Selene; species Selene dorsalis. Next base: position 16,667 of record OMNW01009267.1, read on the forward strand.
TAAGAATTGAAGAATTGCTGTGAGAACGTCAGTTGCATATGCTCAAAGATAAAAATCTGAGATTTGACCTGGAGTTTGGTGTGGTCAGTATTACATGATGAATGATTTCTGAGCTGCAAAACAGAATGTTCCCCCTCTTGGCAAAGTAGATGAATTGGCATCAGAACACAAAAGTAGAGTGGACAAGGCTGGCTCCATATTAATGTGGAGATAATTTGAACAAACAAATATCATACAAATAGAATAAAACGAAACTGGGAATTTCATGTGAAACAACTGGTGGTTTCTTGGGCTCCAGTGTCTTTCCAGTGTTTTGTCCTTAATCTGTGCTGGAGGAGGTTCAGCAAGAGCCAGAGCAAAAACAGACTTTTTCTTTGTGGCTGCTTTCAATAGAAACGAGGGCATCTGTAAAGTCATTAACTAAGGTAATGGTATTGTGACTGTGTTACATCACGTATACCTATAAGACCTAAATAACACTTAATGGCTATCATTAAATACAATATTGTTCATTTGAGATATGTTTTCTTAAGACTGGGACAGTACTGGGACTGAACTTTGTCCATGTATCCCATGGCCCCTGAGACAATAGGGAGTTTTCAGTTTCAATGTTTATATAAGGTATAAGGCTGGGGTTACATATGAGGAGTAGAGAGTGTAGCAGTTGGTCCTTCTGACCGCATGCGTGTACAGTAGATCACCAAAACATCTATGTTCAGACAAGTCAACTTTATATGCCCTATAGGACATCGGTCTTTCCTTAGGCTTAAGAAAATTTTACTTTTATTTTGACAGAGCCTTTGGGATCTTTCATTCGTAATCCAAAATCATACAGCCCTGAACGCATGCATTAATTAATTAATAATAACATCTTAATAATAACGGATTAATAATAACGGTTTAATATTTTCATTACTTGCCATTAATATGAGCTGAGAATGATGCGACAGAGGCGACTGTGTGTGTTCACATAAGTACTTTAATCAGGCACTTTGCTCAAAACATTTCTCTGGACAAGTCTAGGATGATATGTGAGAACATTTGGAGGAACTTCTCTTCTTTATGGCACCGTTATACACACAGCTTGGACAAACATGAGATGTAAGTGGCAGGTAACACTGTTCAATACAAAACAATACAAGACAACAAGGTACCTTCACGCTATCAAATACAGTAGGTAGTGTTTATGTGTATTTGGCCATGGTCAGAATAGCATCATTGTAAATAATTTACCAAATCTCTCAGCGATTGAGGTCTACCTATATAATAAATAGAAATACTGTAAAACGTTAGTGTTGCTTAATATATAATGTTAGCAAAAGTAAAAAAAAAAAAAAAAGGGGAAACAGAAGCAAACAAAATACTTTTATAATCATTGGAGGGAAGGATGAATCTGCCTTTAGGCAGAGCTCTAGGTAGTTATTAATGCAAATTAACACATTATTTCATTTTGTAAAGGCTACCAAAAACACAGTCACAATCATGAATATATTTATTAATGGCGTAGGCATCTGTGTAATTGTTAATGTGAATTATGGCTGAACATGTACATGACATGAATTTCTTCTCATTAACTAGGAAACATTCTCTGGTGGTGTTTGAACATTCATAAATATACACTTTTTCATACTTCATCATACTGTATGTAACATTTGTTAATCCATATAGTATTCTTTATAGTGCTATTGAAAAGAGGGAACAAATGTGGTCCAAAATAACATTCATTACAGTTTACTAATAAATCTATACAACAAAACAGTTCTGGACAGCAATTTAAAAATTCTGCTGCCAACCTCAGTGTGCAGATAACACTGATAAAGAGCTTAAGTAATGTTTCTTTAATTTTTTACTGAAGAACACTGTATGAGTAGACAAATGACCGAGACCTGCTTACATTCTCTGTAATGATTAGGCTGCTGATAGAGCACACAGTTTTACATACATAGCTGCTCAATGTTCTGCCTCACATGGATTATTTTCACAATGCAAAATGAAAAGCAGTAAGGCTCGTAGTGAGAAATTAAAGCCAGGGCACCTGAAGGACAGGATCACTGTGTCAAGTTTCATTATGCTTTGCAGAAAATGAAGGGACGTGTTTTGAGGACTAATACAACTTTTCAACAATTCACATTCATGATTACCTTTTGATGTGAGTTCAAACACTGGATCCATAGAAAATCTGATCACACAATACACTATTCTGACTGATGTTTCATTTGTTCAAGCAAGGACGTCTCTTCTTTCATAAATATTTACAATAATCTGTTACAAAAATCCCAATTCATAAAGCATTAATGAAGAGCTTCATTTAAAACCACAAGGTTAAGAATAACAAGCAATAAAACCAACGTACAGTACAAACAAGTATACAGTACAAGCTACAAATATACAAATATAGAAATATATTCTGAGGTTTTAGCAACCTTTTGTGACACCTTAATTCCATTTGTTGTCAGAAACCACATATACGTATAAAAATATAGACAATGCTTTTGTACAAAATATTGACATCATGTATGAATCCCTATTCAAATGTGCAAAATAACAATGATCAACAGAAGAATAAGGAGTTTCTTTCACGCACACACAAACAAAAAATGCATGGTCCATTTTGGCCTGTTAGTCATGTAGTTCAGTTTTTCCAGTAAGCACCACAACTTCAGCTATTTGGACTTCTTAGTATAACCTTGTGTACTTGTTCTCTTAAAAAGGAGAACAGAAAAGACACGAGCCATGACTCATTTCAGGTTGCAGCCCCTGTGGTCATACAGTAGAATAAGTCTGGGGCAGCAATGACTCAGTTTTAATCCACCTTCAAGATTTGTCTCAAGAATTTAAATCCTCAGCTCTGCCTCCTCGCTGTGCTCCAAATTGTGTTCAGTTGTGCTGATCATGGATGCAGAGGGGCCCTGCGAGACATTGAACGGTGTAATTGCAGGGGAGCGTGCCGCCAGCGGGGAGAGAGAGGGGGAGAAACTTGGAGACATGGCAACCGAGGAGATGGATCCCTCGCCGCTGATTGGAGATCTTCGTAAAGAAGCCAAGTGGGGGAACGTCCTGCCTACAGCAGGCTTTGGAGGTACAGTTTTAGCCCCAGGGTGGGCCACAGAAGTTATGAGAGGCGGTGGATCGATTCTTGACTCGGCCTTTGCTTTGTGATGAAACGACCTGCGAGGGTGAGGAGGAGCTGTTTCATCTTTTAAACGTGCTATTTCAGTAAAAACATTAGCTAAGGGTTGGAACTGGGGACACCAGTTTAGCAGGTAGTCCCAGTTATAGCTGCCCCTCAGCTCCTCATCACTGGCCACGATGGCTGTCAGCGAGCCATCCACAGCAGGCTTTCCATCCTCTGGGAAAGTATAGTCTTTAGGGTGGGAGATGCTGAGTCCCCGTCCCACACCCACATACCCACCCCCCTCATCCCTGTACACTGGCACCTGGCCAGCTAATAAAGTACTATTCAGGCTACCCAGTTTCTTCCCTTTGAACCAGTCTATGGAAGGTTCACAGGACACATCTGACAGCTGATCTGCATCCTGTTGGATTCCAGAGTCTGGACCTCGGGCAGAGATGCGCTCCTGCATTGAAGAGGAGATGCTTGACACTCGCGGGTATTCATTAATCATTCTGATCTCATCGTCCTCTGCTGCCTCTGCCTCTGCAGAGCCACGCCCACTGGAGTGGGATGGATCCAGTGATCCTCCCCGAGTGTACGGACCCCCACCGCTGCCACTTTGACTAGCTGTGTATCCAGGAAGGGTCTGATGGTAAATCATTTCACTTGCTGATATTTTTGTTTCCTCAAGCTTATGCAGCATAGTGCCTGATGTCTGAGTCCGTCCGTGCGTTTTTTGCTCCTTCCTCTGACGCCTTAACTTAATGAAAAATAGTGCCACTGCAATTATTATCAATATGACTATTGTCCCAAGAGAAACTGCAATGACACTGACAAGCAGCATATTCATGTCTGTGGTGAGACCGAAAGAGGTGTGGGTCACATCTACGGTAACTTTAGCAACTGCTATGCGGGAGGTCTCCAGAGGGCTGTGAGCAGTCACGTCCAACGTCATGAGACGTACCTCTCTTTTAGAGCGACCGACATGCCTGCTGTAACTGTCCATTTTTAAAGAAATAGCCCCTGTCGATTTATTGACCTCAAAATAAGGCGAACTGTCTGCTAGGGAGTACAGGACAATCCCATCCACACCTCCATCCTCATCTCCAGCTTGTACTTTGCCAATGACCTGACCTTTCTTCGCTCCCTCAGGCACTTCGAATAAGAACTCTGAGGATGTGAAAACAGGATCATATTCATCCTCCCCTGTAACATAAACCTCCACAGTTACAGTAGCAGAATAGTTACCAGTATCCATGGCAACAACCACAAAATGGAAGGAAGCTACCTTCTCAAAGTCAAATGTGGAGCGAGTCCGTATTTCCCCTGATGTTTGGTTGATGAAGAAGGCCTCTCTTCCCTCTTTAGAGTTGTCCAACATGTAGTACCTCAACTGTCCAAAAACACCTCTGTCATGGTCAATTGCATGTAGCATGGTGACTAAGGCATTCTGGGGTTGGTTTTCCCTGATGCTCGCAGTTACTGTACTGAGAGGAAAGAAGGGCCGGTTATCATTGATGTCCTTCACTTCGATGCTGACTGGAGCCAAAGCATAGTGTCCTTGGCCATCAGTAGCTTGGACAACAATCATATGGTACAACTGTCTCTCACTGTCCAGAGGTCTCTGCAGCCTCAGGGCTCCGGTCCACTTGTCAACCTGGAAAAGGTTCGAGTCGTCCCCTGAACTAATGGAGTACTGGACCTCTCCGTTAGGAGCGGAGTCTGGATCTGTGGCAGATAGGTGCAAGATCTCTGTCCCTGCTGCTGCACTTTCACTCAGTACCACACTGTACTCTGCCCGGCTGAAAGCTGGAGGGTTGTCATTGGCATCTGAAACGCTGATAAGGATAGGCACGCTGGAGCTACGTTGAGGGATTCCACGATCTGATACCACGACAGTCAGGTTATAACTTGGAACTGCTTCAAAGTCCAGCTCCTCCACCAGGATCAGGCTGCCAACTGTCTGGAAGCCCTGCCCCTCCAAGAAACGCACACTGCTCTCAATCTGGAAGGCATTACCTGAGTTGCCACTGGCAATGGCAAAATCAAACCCACAGTTGTCCCGAGACAGGTCTCCATCTACGGCTTCTAGGATCAGAACAGTTGAGCCAGGAAGCCCATCTTCAGACACAGTGGCTCTGTACTCTGACTGGTGGAAGATAGGGGCATTGTCGTTGACATCAGACACTTGCACTTGGACAGTGGCAATGGATGAAAGGGGTGGAGTGCCCTGGTCCCGTGCCTCGATAACAACCAGGATGGAGGGATTCTCAAAATCAAACTCTGTTTTTTGTTTGATGAACAGAGTCCCTGTAAGGAAACAGAACATGGTCATTACAAGAGCAACTTTTATGACTTAATGATTTTGACCTTCTGTCTGGGGATCATCATATAAATCATCCAACTTGATCATCATTGATCATCAACACAGGGTGGTTAATGGACATCCATGGATGATTCAAATAAATTGTCTTATTCCATTTTTTTCGTAAACACTGCAGCAAGTTTGAGCACATAGCATTTAAGGAAACGTTATTCAAGGCAAAGGAATTGCACTTGAGAACAGGAGACAGAATAGCCCGAAGGGAAAAAGAGTCCTCTTTTATAACACACTTATTTTTAGATCCTATCTAAAGAAAAACATCTGAGGCAAATAACATTAAATCTGGCTTTCAATGACTTTTAATGAACAAAATGATTAAATATTTTTGCAATGCCTGTTGAAAATACGTCCAAACCTCAAATTTACATCCAAGTAGAGCCTTAGGGGATAACATTTTTTATGAAGGGTAATTAAAGGGAGCTTTGGTTAGAAAACGATTATAAGCCACCATAAATGTGCACACGGCAATCTTACCATTGCCTGGGTCAATGTAGAAGATGCCCCGAGTTGATGACATTACTCTGTAGGTGATCCTCCCATTTTCCCCAGAGTCACAGTCTGTTGCTGTCACTGTGATGACTGCACTGCCTGCTGGGAGGTGTTCTGATACAGTCACCTAATGAGCACAACACAGTGTAACTACATCTGTATCCTTTACAGACACAACAGCAATTTAACAAATATGACGTTGCTTAAAAATATGCAGTATGCCGGTGAGTGAAGGCAGCTGTACCTGATAGAAATCTTGAGTAAAGGTGGGGACATTATCATTGACATCATCCACCAGCACAGTGAGGTTAGCCTCACTTTGATGTTTCGAGTCAGATGAGCGGACAGTCAGAGTGTACCATGTCCTTTCCTCATAGTCCAAAGGGCCGGTCAGAGACACTCCTCCTCCGTAACGGTGAATCCCAAACATTCCTTGGCTGCTTGGATCAAGGTGTAGTGTGTAGGACAGGGCTGGCCCTGAGTCCACATCATTACCTGTTACCTGCGTGATAACTGTGCCAATCAGAGTATCTGTATTTGGGAGGGTTAGGGAGGGCAGGAGAGGAAGTACAAATATTTAGGTTGTAGCTGAAATGAAGCACACAGTTTTTTTTTCTCTTTATTAAGAAATATCCTGTTCTGGAAAGCCTATATCTAATAGACAGGAAATGAACAGGGGAACTTGGCAATAGCTTGTTCATAATAGGGTCAGACTTTTCTCACTGATCCCTGCTGTGTGAGCTGCCAGGACGGGTGATGTGAGGCTTTATGATAAGATCACTGGACTAAGTTCCCCTGTGAAGCGAACTTACCCTCAGGCACATGGATCTCCCGAGGCAGAGGAATCATGGGACTGTTGTCGTTGAGGTCAATGATGATCACAGTGAGGGTGGCAGAGCCAGCTAGCCGCGGGGTTCCTCGGTCTGTTGCCGTAACGACAAGCCTGGTGCCAGAAAATGAATGTCACCGTCTGAACTTTAATGAACATGGTTGCGTAGTGTTTCACCCCCCACCTAAACCAGCCGCTTTTTGTTTCAGAGTGTGCATCACAAGACTGTTTTTTAAACAATGAATTAGGCTCACTGCTTCCATTGAACAATTTTTAAAAAGTGTAATCAGATCTGAAAAATCTATAAAACTAAATGTGTTTAAAATCTAATTTTAAAACACAATCTTCAGTCCAAGCATGATTTGCCTCAACTTTAACTGGCTCTGAATATGATCATCATCTCATTAGTACTTCCTCCCATTTTTTTCTCTTCTCTCTCTGTAATTGAAACATTTTTCTGAGTAGTCCTTGTTAACAGGACTTGACTTACAGTAATACAGTAAAATGTCTTGCAGTAGAAAACATGAAACCATGGACTTAAAATTAGTTTAAACTGATGTGGTGTTTTCCATGATTTACATTGAAAACAAGGTAGACAGTTTCAACCTGAAGAGGTTCTCTACATTGACAGACATACACAGACAGATCACAAGGTGGAAACTATACCAGCCATGGTGTAATGGTTATAACCAACATGTTGATGTGTGATTTCGGTACAGGATGGTCTAAAGCTTTTGATAATGTCTAAGAGTGGACATGAATGGTTGAAACTTGGATAAAGTGATCCATGGCTTAAAACAAAGGTGGAGTGGGGGTGTAAAGTAATGGGTTTGTGGTCTCCCTACTTTCTACCCAAGTACCTCTTATTATCACCACACCATATTTTGAAGTTGGCCTTTTTTATCTCGACTACACACTGTGAAGTAGTTTCACTGCATCTTGTGTGATGCTATCACAGTGAAAAAATCTGTTTACATATACACAGAAAAATAAACACCTGCCAAAGTCCTCAAAACCACCTCTCTGAAACGTGGACTCTTCAGGACCACATTCTGCCACGAGGACACACAAACACAGACTGGCAAGGAGAAAACAATACCAGCCGTGCTGCTATGGCTGGTCAAAAATGATCACAGTAAGAAACATTTAAACATAATATGTCAAGGTCAGATGTAAGCTGGGGGGAACCACATGACTGCAGAAGCAGTAAAGCAGTAAAAAGGGCAAAACTCACTTTGTTTGTGTCCAGATCTCTCTGTCCATTATGGCTGCAGTGGTGATGCTGCCAGTTAGTGGGTCTATCTTAAACAAGCCACTCATGGATGATGACCTTATAGAGTAGGTCACCTGACCATTTTGACCCTGATCCAGGTCATCTGCCGCAACCTGAGGAAATAACCAACCCATTTTGTGAGGAAAATATAGAAATATTTGCAACAGCTGTTTCGGTGTAACATGAACTAGTGAGCAATATTGGACTTAGAAGTCAAGAGTTCATAAAAATGGGCTATATGAACCTGGCAACATGACAAAAATGATTCTAGACATTCAGCCGGGACACTAAGAACACAGGCAAATGAACAGTCATTTCTCTACAGTGCTGAAACTATCCAGATTTCTGAAGCTTGAGTGCTTTTCTATTCTTCAACTTCACACTTAAACAAAAGCCAACTATAATAAATATGTGGGGGACAGGCTACTGCACCTGGATAATGGGAAAATCATAGCCTTGTGCCTCTCTAATGTACGCTACATAGTTCTGGAGTTGGAAGCGTGGCAAGTTGTCATTGACGTCCTGCAGAATTAAGTTGACAGCCATGTAGGAGCTGGAGGATGCCGTCTCAGCTTTCACCACAAGGCGGAGTTTGGGGGTCTCCTCAAAGTCTAATCCTTCAGATTTCTGGACCCATATTTCACCTAATTCATAAAAACAACAATGAGTCACTGGAGATTTGAAACATCATTTTGTAGTTATGCTGCTATCTGCACACTCACCAGTGATAGTGTTGATTCCAAAAGACTGCATTCTGTTTCCACTGAAAATACTGTAGCTGATACCAGTTTGAGAGCCATCAGGGTACTGGGCCTGAGTCTGTGTCACAACTGTGCCTAGAGGGTAGAAAACAGACTTGGCTGAAATGTCTTTTTTTTTTTTTGACATTTTATTAGTATTGTTATACATGCAGACAGAAATTTTCATCAATCATACAAACCTTGAGCAGCATTTTCCTGCAGACTGACATCCCTGGCTGAGCGAGAGAAACGAATCCCCCTGTAATTCTGTTCCCTAATATAAATGATAACCACCCCGAGGGAAGACTGAGCAGGGCTGCCTTGGTCCATGGCCTGTACTATTAAGGTCCGCTGGCTTTGGGTCAGACTCTGCAGCTTCTCTGTGGCCTGGATGTCTCCTGTCAGCGAGTTAATGGTGAAGCCCCTCACAGGGTTGGCAAAACGATAAAAAACAGAGCCATTAGCCCCAAAGTCCTTGTCCTCTGCCCTCATAGTGGCCAGCACTCTACGGCTAGACACACTGCTGGCAGAGATGTTCACAATAAGTGGATCTTGAATGAAGAAGGGTGCATTGTCGTTCACATCCTGAACATAGATGGTCACCTGAGCAGTGGAGTTACGTGGGTTTGCTGGGGAGGAGTCGGTGGCACACACCTCGAAGGTATAAGAGGCGGTTCTCTCTCTGTCTAGAGGAGCTGCTGTGATAATGCGGCCGGTGTTCTGATCTATGATGAACATGCTCTGGGAGCCACGGCTCAGAAAGTACAGCACCTGACTGTTGGGGCCTTGGTCCAGATCAATAGCTTTCACCTCCAAAACCAAGGAGCCAATGGGAACATCTTCTGAGACATCTGCAGTGTAGCTGCTGCTTTGAAACTGGGGGCTGTGGTCATTGATGTCGAGAACAGTAATTTCCACAGTTGTGGTGCTGCTGAGGGGAGGGCGGCCCTCATCTTTAACTGTGACTGTTAGTGTGTACCCAGCCCTCTTCTCCCGATCCAGAGGCCTTGAAGTGGACAGCACACCAGACCGTCTATCCAAGTGAAAGTCTCCCGAAGAATCTCCAGCTGCATGGAAAGCAATTGTAAATGACTTTGCAGTTTCACCACAATGAGCAGGAGTTGATCAGATTGTTTTGATACTGAGTGGTACATTAAAACAAAGTCTCACCTGTAATTCTGTAGTTCATTTCCCCACCGTCTCCTGTATCTGGGTCAGTGGCTCTGAGGGTGAACAGAGGCAGGGCATCTAGGTTCTCAGGCACTTCTATGCTATAGTAGAGACGTCCAAATATAGGGACGTTGTCATTCTCATCAAGTACTCTGATCCTCACTGTTGCTTTGGCATAGTTGGGTAGAAGGCCACCATCTTTTGCATAAACTGCCAAAACAGAAGAAAGAAACACTTAAAGTAGGAAGAATGACTTTGGAAAATGAATGGCATACAATTAATCTGGATAATATAAAATAACCTTTCATAGTATGAATCTCAAGGAAACCATGTTTTGAGTGTATTTTATCACTGTATTGCATAGGACAATCAGGGGGCAGTACCTGTCAAAGTGTAGTATTCCTGGAGCTCCCGGTCCAGGGTCTTAGTGGTTGTTATGACACCTGTCACTGGGTTAATGTGGAAACTCTTCTCTGAGATACCACCATATGTCACCTGCCCATTGGTTCCTGTAGTGAAACACATGATGACAATTAAAAAACTGGTTGAAATTAAACCACTAATAAATGTTTCTAAAGCTTAAATAGTTCATTCATATAACCTGCAAACACTTCGATCAGCGTGTTGAAGTATTTGGGCTTCCCCTGCCTAATAGCTTGAATACTTATTTGTTTGCTTGTCATTAGTTTTGCTGTGTAAGCATTTGGCAGTGACAGCCCTCCCTCAGGTGTCTGGATGCCAGATTGCGTGCTAGCAGAGAGCAGTCTGGCAACATCACCTGTTTACTTCACTAATTGCTTTTGGAGAGAAAGTTTATAATCCTTCTGTTTTATGTGCTTCTGACTAAGACCAGGGGAATGCATCCTTTCTGTACCCCCTCCCCCTTTCTCCTGTGTAGTCCTCAATTAAAAACAACTGTTAATGTCTGTAACTTGAACACGTAGTCAGCACATTGAAGAACGGGCATTTTGAAGCAGCACTGTTTGATATCCGTTAAGACATTTAAGGTATGTATTGTGTGTGATCAGTATTTATGATTATATTTGAAGATGTAGGACAATAAAACATATCAAAAATGTAGTTTTAGACAATAAAACATACATTTACATACTGAAAACACAAGCTTTCCAATCAACTACTGCATTCCAACCTTACTTTGAAATGAAAACTACTCAAATCATTTCTCACGAGGAGAGTGTTGTTGATTACATGAGCCAAAGCAACGATGACGAAGTGAGTGCACACTGCATGCCTCACCTTGATCCAGATCAGAGGCGGACACTGTCAACACACTAGTTCCTGGAGGCTGGTTCTCTGAAATTTGGGCTTCGTACTGGCTCTCCTCAAACCAGGGCACCTCATCATTAACATCAATCACATGGACACACAGCAGCTGGCTGGACGAGTGCTGGGGTATCCCATGATCCTCAGCGATTATTGTGAGGTTAAAGATGTCCTGCTCCTCACGGTCCAGAGGTTTGAAAATAGACAGAGAGCCTGTAGAGAGATGAATCAGAGGGGAAATGTGAGGAGAGGTTTCCAGTATGTGTGTGTGAGTGAGTGTGAGCGTGTGTGTGTGTGTGTGTGTGTGTGTATGTGGGTGTGCCTTATTACTGCCTGTTTCCCAGAGGCAGTTACACACGACAACTACAGTATGAAAGCATGCTATCAAAGGCAATAAAACACGCCACTTTCCACGGTTGTGTGTAGTCAAGTGATTTAAAACGCTGGTGTGAAAAGTTGCCGTGTGAGGGCCAAATCAGTGCTAATCTCCTCCACACACACAGCTTTGCCTACCTGAATGCTACCACCACCACTGCTGTAACAGCCCAATGGTCTGGCCACAGTTTACGAGATTTTCCATTGGAGAATGCCGCAGCCATCGAGAACGAAGCAGTAAACACACGCTCTAGACACGCAACAGCCAGGCCTGCCGTGCTCTGAAGAAATTAGGGGCACCCTTGCCTTTTCATTATCCTGCCCTAAGAGGGTAGAGCTTGCATTGATTCAATTTCAATTTCATGCTTTAAAATGAGCTGCAACTGTTAAAGAAAGAGGGGGCAGGGGCTGTTTTGGTTTTAACTTTCTTGTGTGTTTTTCGCTTTGTATCTTGCTCGAACTGAGATAACTTGCCCCTGAGCTTTTAATCTGGTAGGAGTTACAGGATGGAATATTTTCACCAAATTTGACTTCTCTGTGATCCTGTCATCTCCCTGGTCACCGATAACACATGGATAGAAAAAAATAAAAAATAAATAACAGTGGAAACATAAGAAAGTTTTTATTTTGGATGTTTTCAATTCCAACATCTTAAGCCTATGCGGGGTTTGTGGCGCCAACATGTTGGACTGCAGTATAAAGGGTTAGCTGAGGTTGCTTAGACAACAAACACATCTCTTTTGTCTTGAATGCAAAGGCCATTTATCAAAATTTGATGTGTTAATCCTTGAATGGTGTTGTCTTTTTCCGAGAGGCAATTCACCATATCACCAGTCCCAAAAGTGAAATTAATGACCTCGCTTCTGACAATGAGCGATGAGGATATGTCTCACTCTCTGACTTTATAGACTCCTAATAATAGCTTGATGGTTCTCTCTATTGTGGTAACTGTAATGCCAAAGTAATGAAAACAGAGTGTGTAGAGATGGTCCCAGGTCTCGGTCACTGACCCCAAAACAGGAGCAAACCAGGTGTTCAGGGGATTATCTCTGTCATGATTCTAACAAATAACCAGTGTGCATAAAACACTTCAAGATGAGAGCACATACTGGGCTGAAGCAGAAGTGACATGCATGACAGACCCTGAATGTTTCCATCCTCAAGCTGCTCCAGGGGGCATCCTGGTTGGCGACTTGAAGGGGAGGGTGGAGCCAACGTCGACACGTGTCTCCAACACCACAACAAAGCCCACAGGACCAAATAGCCCAAGGTCAGTGTTGACTAAGTGACAGAGTCTCATGCAAGCACACAGACACATATGTGCATGCCTACACACACAGACACACGTGCGTACACATAAACACGCGTAACTGATCCCTTCTCTAATGGTTCCCAGAAGCCCAAGCAGGAGGCTCTTTGGTCTTTCATGGGAATAGATCCACAATAACAGATGATGGGGTGTGCGTGCATGTGTGTGCTCATGCATGCGTGTGACCGTGTGTGTTTAATATTTGGCAGGCTGCCCCGTCTGTCTGCCCTCCAACTGAGAGAAATAAGTCATGAAAGGTGAAGCAAGAGTTGTGCTGAGCTTAGAAGTAAGCAGAGTCTTATAAGACTTTGTGTGTGTTTATGGAGGAGAACGTTTGGCAATTGTGGTGTGGGGGTGGGGCTGTGTGGAAGCATGTGAACAGATGAAAACAAATGCAATGCAAACCAAACTTTAGAGGTCCATGAAAAGACGGAACAGAGATGAACGGATATACAGTATGTAGATTTTCTTGTTCAACTGAACTTAAAATATCTATACTTCAACTAAAAGGTTTGTGACACAGCACACAGCGATGTTTAAAATCACATTTTAGTATCATTAATGTCGAAAAACCAGAGAGGGTATGAATGACTCAGCAAAACCCTTAATTATGTTCAGTTTAATAGTGTTTTACGTGGTCTATTCAAACAACATATGTGCAACTCAAATACTAGCATCACTGATATGCAGACTGGTCCACTGGTCAGACAGTGAACCCCATCGGCCCCCCGACCTGCACGTTCTTGATGACATTACATTCTGTCTTAGCACTGGGCCTTACTCACCAGTGTTGGGGTTGAGGTGGAATGTTCCTCCAGTGTTGCCTGACTGGATGCTATAGGTCACTCTTCCATTCTCCCCTTGGTCTGCGTCTCTGGCCATGACATACAACACCACAAAGCCCACCGGCTGGTCTTCCATCACACTGACAGCTGTTGGCGAGCTGAACACTGGTGGATTGTCGTTCTCATCAGTCACATACACCCTCGCCGTGACGGACCCCCAGCGCCTCTGGCTGGCATCGACAGCAGAGTCTGTTGTTTTTATGACGAGGATCAAGTTGGAGGTGACCTCATGGTCAAGCTCCTGGGCCAAGGACAGAACCCCAGAGGAGGGGTCGAGGTTTAGTAGGCCAGGGGTGTTCGGCCACTGGTGGAGAATTGAGTACCTCAGCTCACTGTTGGGCCCACTGCCATCCTTATCCACAGCCTGGAAAGTATAGATGGATGAGCCGGTCTCCATGCTCTCTGAGATGACGATGGTGATTGGGTCTTCAGGGAAATGAGGGGCGTGGTCATTGCTGTCCTCCACATCGATTCCCAGGTGGACAAGGGTGCTGCTAGGAGGGGCCTGAGAGAAGTCATCCACCTCAATCTGCAGTGAGTAACGGGCGTTTCGTTCATAGTCAAGTGGACGAGCCAAATACACATCACCAGTCAGACGGTCCACAACAAAGGTTCCATCTTGGTCTGTACCCCCAACCACTGTGTAGGTCACCTCCCCTTCCACTGGACTTTCTCTGTCATGAAGGCGGACTGAGCCAATAACAGACCCAGGCTTAGCCTCCTCCACAGAGTTGAAAGATATGGAGATTGAATTGGTTTTCGAAGTAGGTCTGTTAATGCTGAGAACCTGCAAGGGAGAAAAACACAGGGTAAGTATTTGAGGACAAAGCAACATCACAGTCCCTCTAATGCTTCATTTAAATGCCCAGAAATGCCCAGTGGCAACTTCAGTTGAAAACCTTCAATACAAAGAATGAAAATATTTCATGGATTTGAGGCAAAGCAAAACCAGATTTTATCCACTACACTCACTTGTACCGTATGTGTTCACTGGGAATAAATGAAACCAGTTACAAGAGGTTTTTATAGCCTTGAATAACACAACTGCTAACATTAATCACACTTAATCTGATACTTATGTCACTGCCAGGAAAAATAATAGATGATAAAAGTAACACAAGCAGAGACGGATATGATGAGAGGGGTTAAATTTAGCACTGGGACATATTCCTGCACTATGTATAGCTTTACACTTCTTTTGATGAGCAGTTCAAGTGTCTTCAAAAGACTACAACATTACTTCTTCTTTCCTTAGTATGAAAAGAGCCCCATAAGCAACATGTGACATGTTTTTTTAATAAAAGTTTTTTTTTTCCTGAGAAAAGCAAGGATTGAGAAAATTTGAGAGGGGGAAGGGAGAAGAGGGAGATGAAGAGGATTTGTTGATCAAATTTCAGCAGCATATGTTTTGTAAGCTGAAGTGGTGATCTACTCTAGCATGGCATCCTACAGCACAGTTCCCACCATAAGTAGGAACTCCATAAATAAGCTGTGTTTGTTGTGAAATCTTATATGACACGCTGCAAATTGGTTCCATATTAGATGGAAAACGAGCGTTCCAGAAATAAATTGCTATAGTCCCGTCCTATCATCGATGGATTTAGTAAATCAGTCTGAAAAGATGACTGAAGTAAATTACAGAAATGCGTCAGTGGGCAAGGAAAACCCTTGCACTGTTTAATCTAATTAACTAATAATTATTGCTTTCATTTTTATTTTTTTTTGGAGAGGAGGAAAAGTGAACAGCCACTTACTGGAGCTGTTTATATGGTAACTCTATTTTCCTGGAACCCATAAATCTATGTTCCTTCCAGGGTTCTTCCATTGTGTCCATTTTCTGTTCTATATTAAATATTAACTGAATTACCTTCAATACTGTGTTTTACGTGAGTGCATAGCCCCACCGCTCTATGCAAAAAGGGCTACTGTATTAAAAAAGTGTTGAAGTCATTGAGAATGACCTTGATCAGAGCAGGCTACAGCTGGCCCTCATCACAAGCCAGCTGGGAGTATTTGATTCAGACCCACTTTTCCATTTCAGATAGAAATTTCCCTTTTGAAAATTCACAGGGGAAGAAAAGGGAGGGAATGGGAGGGAAGCTTGTCAGAAGTGAGGCTGATATGTCTGCAGCTAGTCTGAGGGGCCCAGAGACATGGATCCTCTCAGCCCCGAGTCTATTCTTTGATATTAAATAGGTGAGCAGTGAGGGTGTTTGTGCTGGCCGGGCTCCAGTGAAAGTCTGACCTGAATGGTGAGCGAGCAGGAGGTGCTGCGAGGGGGCAGTCCTCTGTCAGTGGCTGTCACTGTCAGAGTGTACTCAGCTCGTTCAGAGTGGCTGAGAGGAGACGATGATCGCAGCTCCCCGGTGTTTGGGTTTAAAGAGAAACGCTCAGCCCTGGGACCTGGGAGAGACAGAGAGTCCAAACTTTCAGTGGAGATGATGTGTGTGGGAGGGCTGAATACACAAACCCTGCAAGTCAGAGGCAGCGTTTTTGTCAGCATTAAATCAAAGCCATTTTTAGAACTAAGTTACTAATCAGCTCAGACTCATGATGTCAGATGTTTACAGTATTTGCACGCATGGATGGACCAGTGATGGTCTCTTTTTATTTACACAGTACTTTTCTAAACACAGTTAAAAAGTATTTAAAAACACACTAAAATAGCACGAGTACTAGACTGTGAAATAAACAGGACAATCTAAAAATAAAATCACTTTAATAATAAACAGAAGACCTGTCTTTACTTCCTTCAGCCACTGTACCTGACAAAGAGTAGACCACGGTGCCATTCTCCCCTTCATCGGGGTCTTTGGCCTGCAACGTGCCCACTAAAACTCCAGAAGACTGACCCTCTGTCACCTGTGGATTTAAAAGCCAAACACAATTGATAAAGACATGAAGGACTTTTCATTTCTTGCTGGTCTATGAGAAACTCTTTCTTCTGCTGTTGTGACATCACCTGTATTATGAGGTTTTTGCCAGACTGGCTGTGGATAAAAGTGGGGTCATTGTCGTTGTCATCCAGAACAGTGATGAAGGCTGTGCCTGTGGCACTACGAGGCGGCGAACCCCCGTCTTGTACCACCGCCACCACCTGGTAACTAGACTGCTGCTCTCTGTCCAGAGTCGTCCTCGTACTGATCTCACCTGGAGAGAGGAGGGGATGAGAGCGTTTTTATGCTGTAGCCATGTTTCCTGAGCACTGGAATAATGACGAGAGACTAAAGAACCAGCAGAAGGCTTTGCTTTATGACACGCAAGTAACCGACATTTATCCATGTAGTCTGCAGATGTTCGTGTACATGTGTACATACACACAAACAGAGGAGGTTGGCAGACACTGCAGAGACTCACAACTCAGCCAGAAACTGATCACAAATCAGAGTCTGAGTCTCCACCCACAGACTAACAGGCTCAGCAGGCCAATTAGAGCCCAGCAAGACGCTTAGCACTGCTGTCACCATCATCTGACTAATTTATGACAGTGGAGAAGAGGCAGCAGTACTTTAGCCTCTCATCTTTTTCAGATGATGCAGTGAGTTGACTAAACAATGAATTTCTTTCCACATATAATTTCAATGTTCAATGGCACGGAATAAAAAAATGTTTTGAACCAACTCCTGATAGCTTGTCTCCAAGATTGAAGAGGGATCTTTGAGCATACGTAAAAAAAAAGGAACAACATGCTCAGTCATTTTACTTTAGTATTGGTTTGGTTTTTGCTCAGTCTGCAGAAGAATGTAATGGATGTACTGAAACTGCTTATTTTGAATTTTTGGATCAGGCATGCTCTAGTGTTTTTTGAAGGCAGATATTTCACATCAGACACCGAAAATACCCAAATTTCAACAAATGTTATTAGTTTTACTGCCTTTCATTTCTTGGGCAAGCTCTTCTTTCAACAGCAGCTTTACTGGAACATGATATTGCAGTCAGCAAAAACACACTGCTTATTGTCTTGTTACTCAAGTATCCCTCTGTTCAATATCTTTACATATGCAGCTTCAGCAATCCACATTGTTACTTCAACACTTCCAACAAACCAGCTGTGACTGTACTGCACAGAAATTTTTTAATTAACCTGTTTGGGAGTTTATCTGGAAGTGGCGGTCAGGGTGCAGGAAACGGTAGCTGAGGCGTCCGTTGGGGCCACTGTCTCGGTCTGTGGCTGACACATAACCAAAGCCTGTTCCTGAAGCCAGGTTTTCTCTCACAGCCATGAAGACCCTCTCCTGTGTGAGTCGAGGAGTGTTGTCATTCTCATCGGTCACCGATATCCGCACTGTGGCGCTGCCCGTCTTCTTTAACTGTCCATGACCTGCACTGGCCAGCACTGTTAGAAGATACATGTCCTTAACTTCTCTGTCTAGAGCGCTTTTCACAAACAGCCAGCCACTGTCTGAAGCAATGCCAAACCCTGCAGCATCTCCATCTGGACGCAGGTGATACGCCAAGGGGCTAAAGTGACCTGATCCAGGGGTCTCTCTGTTCAGAGCTCTGACCTGCAGGAAGCGTGTGTTTATTGGAATACCTTCCTTTAATTCCACGCGATAGGTTAGTGTATCAAAAACAGGTCCCTGGTCATTCTCTGCCTGGACATGAACCACAAGCATGAAGGTGGCGCTAAGTTGTGGTACCCCACTATCCTTGGCAACCACCTGGAGGTCATAACGGGGGCTGGTTTCATAGTCGAGGCTTCCGACCAATCTGATCTCTCCACTGCTGCGCTCTATGCTGAAGGTCCTCTGGATTCCACTTGGAGATGAAAGGTCAAAGCTCAGTTGTCCATTAGCTCCAGAGTCTCTGTCCTCAGCTTGGACCCGATACACTACTGTGCCCATTTCTGTATGTTCTGGCAGCAACAGGGACTCTGAAGATGAGGGCAGAAAAACAGGCGGGTTATCATTGATGTCTGTGATGGTAATATGGACACGGGTCTGGCCGAAGGCTGGAGGGTTGCCACTGCGGGCCTGCACCTCCAAATCAAGAGCTGTCTGGGCTTCGTGATCCAGGGGCAGACTGGTCCTTAGGGCTCCAGTTTCAGGATCGACTGTAAAGTAACCTGCAGGGTCTCCAGAGCTGATGGTATAGGAGATATCTTTAGAAGTGCCTGAAAAAAGACAAAGACACATCACAACAGCCCAGGACAGTGCACTAAAAGCGCTGAAGCACACACTCCAACTATGTCATTTTTCTGCAACAACTGTAATAGCTCTGAAAATTCAGCAAGTTACAATATCAACAAAGGTCTGACATGGAATTCTTGACTGATGTTATTTCAGAGTTATATGTGTATAGTGGCTCAACACCTATTTGTACAAGTGGTGCAGGGAGCAGGGAAGAAACTCTTTTCAGCACGGTCCAGTGTGACTGATAAATGTATACTGAGCAGTATGGGCAGTGATTGAGTGAGTGAGTGAGTGAGTGAGTGAGTGAGTGAGTGAGTGAGTGAGTGAGTGAGTGAGTGAGTGAGTTGTGTGTATGTGTGTGTGTGGAGCACCCACCTGTCTTGCTACTGGCCTGGACAATGCCTACAACTGTTCCCCGCAGTGCGTCCTCTGCTACGGTGAAGTAGTACTGAGTCTGTTCAAACACAGGAGGAGCCACCAGACCCGCCACCACGCTAATGTTGACTCTGGCATTGACGAGGGCAACCAGCCCACCACCATCCTGAGCAGAGATTACCATGGGAATGACAGAGTTGGCCTTTCCGTAGACGGACCGAGACAGGGAGATCACACCTACAAAAACATCCCGACAGACTCTTTTTAGAATTGTGGACTAAGTCAATAATTGAAATCTTAAAAAAAACAAAATTAAAGTGTATGCAGGAACAGGAAAAGTGCTTGTGCCAACCTGTGTCTTTGTTGAGTGTAAAGAATGGCGAGGCTCCTCCAGGTACTGTTTTGTATGTGATTCTGCCATTCTCGCCTGAGTCTGGGTCATACGCCATCACTCTGACAACAGATGTCCCAGGGGCGCTCTGCGTGCTCAGACTAACAGCATAGTTGACTGGGTAGAACGCAGGTCTGTTATCATTAATGTCAACCAGATCTACCTTCACATAGGCTACTGAGCTCAGTCCGCCCTGCAGAGGAAACAAAAAGCTCTTTTGTTATACCTTCACATACACTAAATCAGGAACAGAAAAAACACACACCTAAAAGCAGGATTTAGGCCACATTAACGGCACTAGTAAAAACCAGCAGTAAACCCTGTAAAAATTTCGATGTATAGCATAGCCTCTAAAATATACTCCCAGCAGGTTCGTGCGGGGATACAGATTGATAGCTTCCCTTGGGAAAGAGCAATATGTCATGACCCGTAGAGGGCGAGAGGGCTGGCCTCAACCAAACAATCTGTTTCATAGGCTTTTCATTTGCAGAAAATACAGTGCAGGCTTTTCATTTGGACCAGGTGGCAAAAACCAGAGGCGGCAGTCCAACTTGTTAAAATATTACTGCCTGACAGTTGAGGCATTTCTCCATCTGATGGCTTTAACATGACCACAGTAATTTTGTTTCATTTTTAACCTTTTATTTTCTAAGTATTATCTGGCATGAAGTCAACAGGATGCTATACTAACTTTCGAGTAAGCCCACCATGGAGAGCCATTCAAGCTTTTCTTTTTTTTTTTTTTTTTTTACTTGGCTGCTCCAATCAAAGTTTTTCTGCACAGTTGGCCATATCTTTGCTCTCCTGTCAGTATGAAAAGTAGGACTGCTGTGTTTATAGGATTACTCTGTGGCTCAATAGATTCATATTAAGCATGATTTCAAAATGTGGTGGCTCACCCCATCCACTGCAGTAACAGTAAAGTCGAAGCTGGCTGGCCCTTGATCTCTGTCTAGTAAAGCACTAGTGCAGATCTGGCCGGTCTCCTTGCCAATGGTGAACTGAGAGGGAACAGCGCTGTTAATGCCCGAGCCAAGGGAGTAGGTAATGGAGCCAAAGGAGCCGCCGTCTGCATCCGTCGCAGTTACCTAGAGAGAAGAAAACGTGCTGTTGGTCAAACATTCCAACATTGTGCATTAAAATTAAAATTTATCAAGTTGGAAGGGAAATATCTTCCTGGAGAAACTCAGCAGTTTCCACAGTCATTAATATCACTCTTGAGCTACGGCAGATCAAATCTAAATTCTATTAGAAGGATGTAAGACGAAAGGCAACACACAAACTGAAACAAGAGCACGGTACCAGGTGCCTTGTGAAAGCATCTTTGGACCTTCTTTGTTGTTTATCTGAGGCAGAGCGTGAGCCAAACAGGCCGTTTGGCAGAGAGGGGCTCTGAGGGAATGAAAGGGGTTGGCGGGAAGGAGGATGACTTCTACAGGCTACTGGGAGAGCTGCCAACAGGGAAAACTGCCTGCTTCAGGAGTGGCGTCTGTCTGCAAAGGACAGTGACAGGGACAGCTAGGGAACAGTGGGATACCACACAGTATGCTTCAGTGCAACGCATTATACCCTAATGTCCCACTTGCGGTCTGGTTTTAATAACACCACACATCTACAGAGGGCTGGAACTGCTGGAGCTATAAAAGCAGCTCACAAGCCATCAGCCAGGGAGCCAGCTCAATTACTACAGGATCTCCCAAGACAGCGCAAGGCAAACAGACCAATCAGATCGGGCCCCTAGGTACCAGCAGTATAATTGTTTGCAAGTGTTGGCTCGGGATTGCAGTTTGCAAGAGATTACAATAGGATTAAACCTCACAAGTTGATTAGAATGCTCCTTCCTCCCATCTTTTATAAATGGATCTTTTTAGGAAAACACTAATTGGAAGAAAATAGAAGCTCGCATCATGCTCTGGTGCTCCAGTACTCGGTGGCAGGGAGCCTCCCGCGTAAAATGGACTAGTCATCAGGAACATTGCCAAGAAAAATAAGGCAAGCCATGCTTATCATCAAAAGCCGACTTTTTGAAGGCATTGCTGTGAGTGTGAGAATATGGAAATCATTCATTCAAGGCGCTGAAGGTTTGGCTGCGGCAATTCAGGCTCCAACTCCTTCCTGAGCAGATGGCAGACGAGGACTCAGCAGAGAGCATGCCCCACACTCTGGACTGTAACTCCTAACAGAGGGTGAGTGGTGTGTGGGAGTGAGGGAGTTGTAAAGCTGGCAGAGATGCAAGCCATAGAGAAGAATAATAAACCACATGAGGAAAGGGGAAACCAAGAGCAATACAAGAAACATACTCCATCTTTTAATACAAGGAGGGGGTGAGGGGTTAGTTTACTGTAATATTTTATCATTTTACAGGGGGACAAGTTATTTATAACAACCCCGCTGCTTTATGTGCTCGGTTTCTTCACAGTTTTCAGCTGGAGGTAGAGCTGAAGGTGCGTTTTAGTATGAATACCTCAGTTTGTAAAAAAAATAAACAAACAAAAAAAAAAGCAACATATGCTACAACAGATCTGTATGAAAATATTTCCTGACCCATGACTGACCCATTGAGTTGGTGAAGACACTCTATGCACAGGCTATTTGAAGAGACTCCTTGTTGTTTTCCATTATAGCCACAACCATCCATAAAAACTTTTTTTTTTTTAAACAAAGTAAAAACCACAAAGAAGAGTTAAAAAAAAAAATCACATGCAAGGTCAACATTTATATTTATGGTATGAAAACTTGAAAAACGGAAGAAAATGAAAGTCGCTTTTGGTGGGGTTGGAGTCTGTCACATTTGAGGAAAACACAGGAGGAACTGAACCCAGCAGGCACCAAACACTGTGTAACAAGAAGGAATTTAAAGGAAAAGGTAAAACACAAGGACAAGAGGACTCAGGATGAACGCCAAGGACAACAAGTCTCTGAAGGAGGGAAACGACAGCAAGACATGCAGACAAAAAAAAAAAAAAAAAACAGCTGAGAGACCACAAAACAGAAGGTTAAAGAGTAGAGGCCAGGCATGGAGACTCTACAGGCTGGACAGGAGGCTGGGTAGAGGAGGCACAAAGATTCAAGAGGCCAGTTGGGCAGATGGGCATGGAGGCTCTGGAGGGTGGCCGGGAAGCCGGGCAGACAGGCACAAGGGCGACGGACGTGGAGGCTGCAGCCCAGACGGCCCTGGAGATTGCTGTGGGTTTTCCTGCCGAGTGTGTCCTGACTGAATCCTGGCGAGCTGAGAACCTACATTTCAGACCAAGTCCTACTCAGCAGGCAAGGTGCCTCCATAATCCTAGTATACGCTAGGCAGCAGGCTGCTTCCCTGTGGTCCCGGCCATACTGCTCCCGACACCGTCACCAGGAACGTCAGGTCATAGGAGAACTCATGCAATTCTTTCCCAAAAAGTGGGTCTGCTGGGTCCATTTTTGGCCAATTCATTCTGTCATAGTTGGGGGAAGACACGAGAGGAACTGGATCGGGTAACAAAAAGGTACTTAATAGAAAAAGGTTAAACACAAGGGGTCCTAGCAGTCCAACAAAAAAGTATCAACAAAAAGGTCAACAGGCCTAAAATCCAGACAAACACCCAAAAGGAACGCAATGGGTTTAACGCAAAGTACATCCAAAAATCAGAACAAAGAGGACACAAACAGAAACTCACGAGGATCAGAAAACAGAGGAGACCCACACAGGGTGGAGAACAAAGAAGACAAGCTGAACTGGCAACAGGAGGGTAAAACATGGGAGTATAAATACACAGACGAAGGGAAGACAATGAGACACAGGTGCAACACATGGGCAGGGCAGGTGCTGATTAAAGGAGGGAAACACAAAAGGGGAGGAGGAAGACAAGGGATATTTCAAAATAAAACAGGAAAAACTTAAACTAAACCAGGGAACACATGGAGAACATGACAGCATTTTCACCTGAATCTATAATGATACACAGTAAAAGTTATTGTTGTGTTCATTTCATCCAATCCATTCACATTGTGCTGGGGTTTGACTTTTAGTTAACAAAAGTTTCAACTTGAGCAAAGTGGAGCAGTACAGTGTGTGCTACACAGATACTGAGCTTTTCTGTGAAGAACAAGTTCAGCAGAGACAGGAGACTGGAGTGATGTGTGTGAATTAATTTACATGAGGAGGATTCACAGCTTTAATAATTGGGCTTCTCCCTGTGCTCCAAGTACTGTGTTAAGTGGTGGAGATACTTGCAGCCATGTGTGGTTTAAAAATCTCACAACAATATGTTCCATGAGTTAAGTGTATGATTTTTTTGGGGAGGGAATAAACTGCAAGATAATAAACCACACAATCTCATTTGCATAAATCCTGACCACTGTAAGTAGGTTGCCTGAAGCAATCAGTCTACTTTGGAATCTGCAGAGACTGCGATTCCACTTGCACTCTCATTTGTAGGTTAATAGCAGCATATCAGTGTCATCTTGCTGGAAGAGCGAGGCTTGCCTGTCCAGGAGATTATAATGTGCCAACCTCCCATATGAAATGACACAAAAGACTTATATGCAAATGAAAAACGAGCGGGACAATTAGCCAGACCACAAACCATGAACCCTGAGAGATGAGAATAACCTAACAAATTGTGGCCTCTGGCATCAACATTTCTGCCATAAATGTCTGATGGAAAAAGATTTGAATAAATCAATAACACAGCGAGGGTAAAGCTTAACAGATGAAACAAGATTCTCACAAAGTCTTGAATAAAGATTGAAGTCTGCTTGGGCTGTTGCGTAACGCTGCAGTTCAACCACAATGTCACAGCAAGGAGTCATCCATCTTTCATTCTGGTATTTCCACTACTTATACGCTTCTTTAGTTCCCTTTCAAATGTTCTCTGGCAAATCGTTACCCACATACAGTGTGTAGATTAAGGTTACAACATTCTCTACATCAGCATAAAGTGAATGAAAAAGGGAAGTATTTGTAACTACAAAAGTAATGTAAGATGTGCCAGTCATAAGTAGTAATTCTCCACCCTGCAGGGGGGAGAACACTACACTTCACCACTTTGTCATAGTCATCTTGACATGGATACGAGGGGCCTCTCTTTCTGTTTCCCACTGGCGTTTTACTTTTTCCACGGCAACATATAGGTATTACGCAAGACGATTTTTTTTTTTTTATTGGATTAAAAGTTCAAAAGCAGGAGTAATCTTAGATCATCAGCAGCAGCCAGCAGTATTCTCCCTACACTCCATGTTTTGAGTGAGGCATGATGGGAGCTGTCTTATCAGCAGGGGAAAGGCAACGTTTGGCCGAGCCCTTAGTAAAACAAGCTGGGGGAATCCAAAGATAACTCGGGCACTTTGTGGTTCTCCCATCAGATTCCAGGAGCCTTCCAGAGGAGACTTTCTGACTGACTGGCTGTCCAATCAAGAGCACAGGATTCACGGGAGAGAACATGCCTTTGTATGTTTATATATAATATGTTCAAATGGAATAATGATCCTGAGGCTTTTGGATGCTCCAGACTGTTCTGGGCCATCTAATGTCCTCACTGTGGTCTGAGCGAGAAAGCCAGGCCTGGAAAAGAACGAGCCCAAGATTTGGGTGGTTTCTATTTTTAGAGCTGAATTTTACAATCATGGTTCTTGGATGTGACTAACCACTGTAGCTTTCCACTTCTTGTTCTTAAGTTTTTGTGGATAAGACACATGCATACAGACATGTCATGTATGTCAGCGTGACCTTATTTGCCAAAGCTACTGCTCCTCTCTCCATCTTTTTGCAGCCATGCAAAAAACAGCTCCATCACGGAAAGAACTAGTTCAAAAAGCAGGGAGTAAATGAATGATGTAGAGCCGAAACCATTGAGGCCAACAAGGGGTGAAATGAAGGCGATGTAGTTTTTAATCACGCTCCCCGTACTTTACAGTGCCCAGTCAAACAAATCTGTCTCACGTAGTCCTCGGTGAAACCAGCCAATCAGGACTGCACCTCTGCCAATCTAAATAGGCCACAAATGACGGAGTGCGCATGTAAATGTTTGCCAACAGGGAAATTATCACACACATCAATCAGTCTCTGTGTGCACTCATCCTTCGAGTTTACCTTAGATGCGTAAGCAAAGACACAAATGTACAAACACTGGGGAAAAGACATTGCTCATCACGGTCTCGGGACGCATGCGGAGCAAAAGAGCAAGACCAAGTTAATTCTGCACTCCCTCCGATTGAACCAAAATCTTCACCGGGAACTCTTTAGAAACAAACCAAGCACAGATGGCTATGGCAGCGGCGGCTACTGTGACTCTGGCCCAGATTTAACTTTGTGACATGAAGAAATGTTTAAAAAATAGTGGATGACATTTCTAAATCTTAAGCGCTTATTTATGACTGAGCCTGCTTTTATCTCACTTGGAGAGTGCTCGAACTTAAAGCACCATATGTGACACATTGGCCAGTTGGCTGGGCAACTGAAATGGGTTTAGAGAAGTGCTTAAGTTACAGAGATCAGTGCGGATGTTGGACAGGAACAAGTTTCCATCCCTTGGGATCTGAATAAAGAGAACCTTGTTTATTAAATTGTGAAGACTTATTAGAGGTGAAAGGGCAGAGTACCGCACCTACAAGAGATTTTACCTGTCATAATTATGATGAGTAGCTTAAACTGTAGTAATGCTACAGTTTATGTAAATGAGTTTAGATATTTACAGACCTATCAAGCCTCAGTCGTGAGATTTTTTATATTTTTTTGCAAAAATTGAAAGTTTATAGATACTTATTCAACTGTAAATCAAACATAACTTTGACGACAGCCTCACAGACATGACCAATTAAGCCTCGAACAACACGATACCACAGGAGCAATTAGAGGCAACATGTGATAGACTGCTGGAGTAACATGGAGATCATTAAAAGACAGTAAAGGCAGAGAGGAAAGCGTATGGCTCGAAGAAATCAAATGAGTGGGCGAGTTGCAGAAATCTGGACAGAGTATTGCTCTGAGCTTTCACAGCTGGTGTGAAGCCGTGCACACTCCTCTCCCTCTATTGTCCTGGCATCACTTCTGAGGAAAGCAGAAACGAGGAGGGCGAAGTGGAGACCTCCTAAAGGCCTCTTTCACTTCTCGCTGAAGTAGCAGATAGGCAGGTCAGAGACTTTGTGACATGTCTACTACCACACTAAAGACCTAGATGGAGACCACACCGACCCAGTGGAAGGAAGAAGCCCACACATTGTTGACAAATATATCAAAACTCCAAACAACTGCAGCACAGACAGTATTGTCTGGATTCTGACCAACCATATGTGAAAGATTTTGGTGGTTACTCAGGAGACAAAAAAGCTGAAATCTTCACTGCATAGTTTAAGACATGTGTAAGGTCTACAAAACGGTGACATTAAATACAGCCAAACTGTGGCCTGTGATGTCTGGCTGCTCTGTGTAAGTGTGATAAAAGTCATGAAATTTCAAAAGACACCCCACATAAAACAGCATGAAAGATACTGAAGTCTCATCCCAGCTGCCTTGTTGTGTTAGTCTCGTCTACATATTAGAAAGCTATAGCAGATACAGTGGTCTCCCTGGGGCACTACTACCTGGCTGAAAGATTACTGCGCTGTCAGGAGAACAACATTTGAACAAGGTTTTGAGATCTTTTCCAGTTTTTGAGAGTGGTGTGGTATGCTGTGTATCCCTCTGGTAATCTCTGGTAATTTTCGTACTTTAAAGTGTAAAGTTGCAAACCACAGGTCATTAAAAATGTACAGCTTTGCCCTTGAAAGAGAGAAGTGGCTGCAGTTACAGCTGTTAGTTTAAGTTTGAAAATGAAGGCAAGTTAAAAGTCTAAAGTTTGAGCATGAGATGAATTGATCCTTAATGGCAAACTTTTTGATGGATTTTGACATTTCTTGTCTACAAATTGAAATAATAGCTTGGTGGCGATACTGCAGAGTCGTTGGGTCAAGAACAACAGAGAAGAGAAATCACACTCTTTTTTTCAAGTAATATTCTGAGGGAATTTAATGGGGAATACCAACAGCCCCTTAAATATGCAAAATGTTGACCTGGAGGAATCACAAGACAAAAAGGCCAAGGGGTCATGTGAACTTAAAGATTTGGGGGGATGGTTGGGTTAATACACCGACACCACCATCCTCTAACCCCCTGATTTTGGGAAAAAATCCATTTGGTTAGGGGCAAACCTTTGTGTGTGGCCAGTCAAACAAATTCTATTCACAGGAAACACTCAAACACAGCAATTCAAGCATGATTCCTCTGAATGAAAATTTTACATCAGCTCTCAATTATCCTTTGCATAATTTCTGTTGCAAAAACCTTGGCAGCATTACACTGGCATTACCACAGGCACACATACTTTATGTTTACAGAACAAATGGTAATATAGGACTACATTCATTATTAGCAATTCAAATTTACAAAACCTCCCTTAGTATCCCTGCATGACTTCATATGGACAGTTTATTCCAGAACTTGTCCAGATGTCCATTAAAACACATCTGCAGTATTGGGGTATCCCTGTGAAACACACTATAATTGTCGAGGTCACTAACCATCTTAATCACACAGATTTCTCCAAAAATATACAGTTGTGTGCCAGCCGCCAAATCATATCATCCAGAACTGTCCTTCCACTATGGAAATGGGTTCCAACTGTCCTTGCACAGCTAATGGTCTAACCAGATTACAACTGTAAACTAACACTAATAAAATCCATTACACATGTGCTGAAGGATAAACATAATAACAGACAATATTTTATGGAAAATTTTCCACAATTACACAGTCTGTGCATCCTTTGGCTGCTTTTGAAAAAAAAAAAGTTTGACTGGTCTTCAGCAAGAAAGCACCATGTTGTCAAACATATGACTCCAGCAAGTCTCAGCTTCTAGGAAAGATATGCCCTCAGCTCCTTCAAGGCATAAAATAAACTGCTTTCTGATGCAGGGAGACAAAAAAGCATTGATTTCTAAATCAACAGTGGTTCCGTAAACTGCAGCTTTTCATCTGTCTCTGGGTGTGTGTAGTGGACTGACATAAATGTGGAGGACCTAGGTTAAGGGTAGGTTAGTATATGGTGTAAGGTTCACTTATCTGGCAAACGAACAGAGGAGAGGTAGTATAACAGACAGGGATATAATGACACTTGGTGCTGGAGTGCAGACACAGAACAGGATAAGGTTTCTGTCTTTTTCCTCTCCTCTCACACATCACTCACCATAACTACTACACTGCTGGAAAAAAAAGAGTCAAAACATGGAGACAGAGTTCCTGTGTTTGAGCGGGTAGAAGGCCAATGTGTTGATGAATTACATGTGATGCAACATGCAGTTTAAGACATTAAGCCAAAATCAAAAAAACTGATAACTGACCATTTGGAAGCCTTTTCCAACTTTGATTTCTTGGCTTATTTGGGGAAATTCTATCTCTTCTTTTAAGATGATAAATTCCAGTACAGACAGTATAGCAGAGTTTGTTTTATTCTGTTGATCAGAATTGGAGACTGTCTTTAAGGACTGCACTGTGCTGTGTCTCCAGGATTGATGCTACATCTTTATTGTTATTAGATAAGAAACACTTTAATGAACAGCTGATGCCACATCTCTGGAACAAATACACTTGAGTTGCTTAATGAATCCAAAAATCCCATCCATTCAAGTGGTTAAAGTTTCCAGCACAAGATTGACAGGTATTTTAAACTCAGTCCCTATCAAGCCACTGCTTGGCATTAATTATCATAAATTTCCCCTAATGAACATCTAGTGAGCAAACACATCCAGCCTATAAATCTTGTAAATAAAGACAGAAGCAAACAACAGAAATAATGGATGCAGAACAAAATATATAATTTTTAAGTGGAGGTCGGACCTTCCTTATAAGGTGTCCCGTAATCTGTTGCCTCTCCAAAACATAACTTCTTTTTTTTTTCTCAAAGTCTCCAAATTAATGTAATA
This sequence comes from Selene dorsalis, assembly GCA_900303245.1. Taxonomy (NCBI): domain Eukaryota; kingdom Metazoa; phylum Chordata; class Actinopteri; order Carangiformes; family Carangidae; genus Selene; species Selene dorsalis. The sequence goes on from OMNW01009267.1 coordinate 46,313, forward strand.
TATGCAGGGAAACTTTGCAGTTAAATCAATTCTTAACTTTCTGGGAATTTTACACTTTTCATTGTTGAACTTAAAATGTTATTAACAATCTGATGTCACACTAAAATGTAAAAGAAATCCACCAGGGATAAAAAAAGTCATCATTATTCCATTCTCATATGGTTCTGAGAAAAGTCTGACCAATCATGTCATTCGGTCCAAATGATATGATTGGACGAGCAACCTGAGAGTACTTGCATAACAGCTTGTGCACTCCTCTTTACCCCGATCGGGAAGAACACATTTTTAAAAAACTTTATTGACACAATGACTCAGAGCAGTAGCAGGACACAGAGAGCAGAGGAGATTCCAGAGCACAAGTGAACACACATAAGAAAGAAGGCTTTTGGAAATAAACAGTTTTTTAAAACAGACGGACAAATGCGGCTGCGAGCTGGTCACGGAGTTTCATGTGTCTGATATAGCGTATGTTTATAGTGCTCAGCCCCGAGTGATATTTAAACACAGGCAGTCACATGTGTACGGCTGTACCGATGTTATGTTCAGTTGGAGCATGGGGCAGTAAACCCCAGTCCACTCTCTGCTGTGTTTATTGTCCATTCAGATAATACTGCATGGTGGCAGCGGTAATGAAACGTTCATGAACGCCAGATATAAACCTCCGTGAACTGTGATAAGGAGCATCCAGTTGCTAACGTTACTGGCTCTGTGACAGAGCTCTGAACCCGGTTGAAGTCCGACCGCGGTCTGAGAACTGTACTGTGTAACATTCTCTTCCCCTGCGTTTCCAGTACCAGTAACAGTAACGTTACTATCTAACACTTTATTATAAAACCCATCACTCATCACTGACCCCGTGTATACGGTTTAAAACTCTGGTGTCGTGTTTTACTGTGTTGGTTGCACAGTAACCTCTGAATCAGAATAGAAAAGTCTTGTTCCCTTTTCACTCGCTTTCCTCTTCTGTTTACCGTCGCCCTGCCAACACATGCAAGGGGGGAGGGAGGGGGCGCGTGGAGGTGAGGCAGGAGGAAGAGGTGGGTGGGACTTTGGAGGGAGGTGGAGTTGTTGACGTTCAAATTTTTGTGCTGTGCTGTGTGAAATGACAGAAAGGTAAGAGTAGCTTTAAATAGTTGTGACAAAACTCACTTATTAGAAGCTAGGTGGTCTGCATTTTTAAAGAAAAGAAAAAAAAAACTTTCATTAAACTTTCTTCTAAAAGTGGAGCATCTGTCTTTCATCTGGACCTTGCATCTGGAAGTGATTAAGCATCAAACCATTTAAAGAGAAAAGGGTTCCAGAAAAGGCTAAATGAGCAGTGAGGAGAGATATTGTGTGAAGAAAAAAGTTAGAGCGAACAGACTTGTAAGCTGCATTTAAGATCAGGCATGGAATACTATTTTTCTGGCTTTTAAATGATCTGTAGGTTAATGAATGGCAAATTATTGCAAAATTGATGAAAGATAGGCCAATTGAGGGCCCTCAACCCCTAACCCCACATGAAGCTCCTTTAAAAAATATCCTGTGAATAGCACAGGAGTGTGTCTATACAAGCAGGTCCTACATCATCGCAAAGGAATGTCAACACCTTGAAAACAACTTGAAAGTGTTTTTAAAGGCCCTCTGGTGTGCGCTAACCCAGGCAGTGTTTGATGTGAGCCATGATCCCAACAGGTAAACTGAAAGAATTACTTACTTCCTGTAGAAAAAAACTCTAATAGGGGGTCTTGGATATTGCCCTGCATATGAGACATGTAGCTGGCAGCCTCACAATAGGGAAGATTTCACCTCAGAGTGTAGATGTAGCCATCACTGACAAAATCTTATTTTCACACATTATCAGGTATAATTCTCAAGGAACGTTTTACTTTGGCTAAAAAAAATAAATATGACAAAAACTCTGCTGGGGGGTGAGAGAGCACTGATGTGTGTGGCATTAACCCCTGGCCACCTGGAATGACTGAGCCAGCTCAGTAACCCATCTGAGAGGCTCCTTAGTTTGTTTATTTTCCAAAGGTCAAATGGAAGAAACAAACCTGCCACTTTTTTCTTAAACATGCTGGCCACTGGTTAGCCAATGGGAAGAAAACAAAATGAAAAAGAAAAAATCTTTTTTGAATGTCAATCATAACAAGAGGTTAGATTTCAGATAAACAAGTGAATTTGGGGAGTCTTCCTTTTACTCCACTTCAATACTTCTGCAAAACTGCTCTGCAATTAGCTAATTTGCAGAGGTTGTTTATTTTTTTTAGGTGAACTGGAACATAAACCCCCTGACATTGAATTTCACATAATGGTAAAATGCTCATTAAAATAACGCAAATTCCAAGAAGCATAAATTTTGCATTTTCAAATCTGACCTGACATTACACAATGACCGAACCTCACATTGTTCAACATCAGCACGCACTGCTGAAATAACCTCCAATAAACCCAAACCATCACAAAAAAATCACTACAGCCTGTTTAAAGCCTCTCAAACTGCCCAAGGTCCAGTGTGGGCGGTGAACTGATGCAAGAAGCTTGCTGAGATCATCCACTCTCACAAGACTATCTACCAGAGGAGGTGACCTTGTATCAGATACCCGTTGAGCTGGCCCTGTCAGGCTCTCTGCTTGGCTCTGTTTCAGCTAATCATCCCTTCACAGCCATCCAATAGCTGTCCTGAGGTTTGGTCTGCTGAGGCAGGCCAGGCGGTGGATCTCAGGGTCTGTCTAGGTGGGAGGGGAGCTAATATGAAACATGCACAGTATGTGGGGGTGCAGGAGTACTGATGTGGGCTAGGCTAGTGCTACAGCTGCCTGCAGTGGGTGGGAGAATGCCCACTGAGCATGGCATGCACAAGCGGAGCACAGATGCGGTTGCAGAGCCAGACTGGACCCTGGTTCCCAGAGATCCATGAGCCTGTTTGATGAGTAAAGTCAAAGACTGTTCAAAAAGTGGAGTTTGCCCTTGATTCCCCTTGTGAGCATGGTCTGCAGGACAGGCTGCTTCACTCCTGTGATCAAGTGGGGTGTTTCTGATCAGAGCAGGCAGAAGAAACACTATTCATCAATACAGAACCAGTGGAGCCCTGCCCATTTACCCAAATTCTCTCATCCAAAGACAGTGAAGTGTTCTCTATTGAGACATTCAAAACAAGTACCATGCAACCATGATGTAAATTTTTCATTCAGAGTTCAACTCAAAGCAGCATATAATCACTAATAATGGATGAAAAACCAGAGATATCAGATTCAAGTCGTCTTGTCTGTGTTGGTGGTTTGTCTGATGGCAAAGTAGATCGTTCTGCTCTGCTTTCATATTTTTCAATAAGATTTAAATGTGTTTAAGGAGCGTTCCTCCGCACACAGAATCACATACAGATGCAGGCAATGCAACGCATATGGACACAGCTACACAGACATACAGATACAAATATACAAGCGGTATTCACTTTGTGTGCATCTACAGTACGGTCCCCGAGGCCCTGCTGAGGTCAGCAGTCAGACTAAGACAGGGATTGGTCGGGTTTCCTAGCGCAGCAGAGGGAGCCAGATCTGTGGTGTGACAGGGAGCCCTCCAGAGCTCTGCAGATGTTACTGTACAGCACCAGTGCAGCTCTAATGACACACCAAAATTTCATCCCTCAACCGCCTTCATCTTTCAGAGGGTGATGGGAAATGGGAAAAGAATTGCGCAAGAGGTAACTTCCAGAGAACAGACATTTTTTGGTGGTTGATTTCTTTTTTTGGGGGAGAGATTAAGAAGTCACGCATTGTGAAGGGCATGTTTACTGATGACCATACTGTCACTGTAATTTCATCTCAGCTTTCTGGAAAACAGTAATTAAAACAGACTGTTTGGAAACCAGAGACAGAGGATTGTCTCACTGCGCGTAGCTGCTTATACTTTTGTGAGCATTTAGACCTGTCCAGTCTCACTGGAGGGACAAACAAATAAACTATGAAAGGGAAGATGTTCTATATTTGCAACAAAACAAGCATGAGGAATTTTTAACACACAATAAAGTTTCCTAAATTGAATTTTTGTATTTGTTTATAACACGTCATTTGTAGAAACTGAATATCAGATTCAAAGCTGCGTATGCCTGGTATTGTCTCAGTGATAGTATTACACCGGGGAACTGGTGTCATTCCGGGTGATACTTGAAACAGCTTGACAGAGCCCCTTACCTCAGTGATCTAAAATGTAAATAAATCTATAGATCATCAGCATGGTGCTTACATTTGCTCTGAATGCATTATGCAGTGTCTCCGCTGTGCGACAGTCGATTCAGGTCGTTACTCAGCTTTCTCACCACAGGCAGCGGGTGCTCTATGTAATGATGGAGTTGACAGATTTCCCTGCTGTGATGTTGATTGGAGACAGTTTAAATTGACCATAATTCTGTTACCATGGGGTACCAGCACTAAAGTAATCAGTCTATATTTTTGTTTTAACAGCATATTAAAGACACTAATATTAACTTTATTGAAAGAGACAACATCCATTATGGCCGACCTTTTACTTTTTACTGCACTTACAGTAAAGTTCAGCCCCGACTCTCACTGAGAGCAGAAGACAGAGAAGCAGCGTGAACATGAATGATAAATAGAAAGTAAATATATGGCTGTTAATGGTGACAAGTCACAAAGAGACTAATCAGAAGTAGCCCTAAACAACCTATTATCAGGCAAATGTTCTATTTCACCAGGAAAATGAACTAATTCATGTTTTTTTTTGCCCGGAAGGATACATAAACTGCATTTTAAAGTTCTCTGAAACATCAGATATGATCTCTGATCATACTGGTGCTTCATGTGCACTTCACTTTATGCCTCAGTCGAGAGCTTGGATGTCCTGGAGGGTTGTCCACAGTAATGGACTCTGAATTTCATCATGCATGAAACCATTCAAGTATGCAATTGCTATTGTGAGCTTACTGTTCAATAATAACCAAACACTGACTAGAACCTTACAGCTTTATTGCACTCCACTTGTAGTACTATAATCAGTCCTGAGGGGAGACAACTGCAGCACTCTCCAGCAGTGCTCTCTGCAAGGCAATGGGGAGAGGGGATGGTGGGGAGGGTAGGAGCGCCGGGGGCATTGGGGTCATGACGGCCTACTGGAACCGTACACATAAACACACTCTGTCACTGACTGATGAACATTGCAAACAAATGAAGACTGCTCAGGCCGGGTGCTGGCGTGCACGTGAATTCTCCAGGAAAGTTTGTTTCACTGCAAGCGCAGTCCTGAAGGAAGTCATCTCCGGTTCAGACACATACAGACAACACAATCTGGCAATGGACGCGGTCCGAAGAGCTGAGTGTCTGTTTAGATCTCTTTCTTTTGTTTCATCAAGTCACATAATAACAAGTCACCACAGATTCATACCGAGTGGACAGAGAGTCATGTACAGATAAGATAGATGAGTGCACATGGACACACACACGATATGTACTATGACTTTCCAAACAGTTCCTTGCCAACAACAAACAACAGCTGTTCTTTAAATAAAACTCTGGCTCTGTCACATGGAAATGGATGGAAATACTCTCACTCTGTCCTCCATACACCTTTTATCTTGTTTTCAAAACTTGCTGGAAAATGTGATAATGAGATTTTCCATATTTCCAAAGGCAGTTTTTCCACATGCGTGTAAAACTACGTCACCTCCTAAACTACAACAGTTTTTGTTATTGTAGAGCCTGTTTCCCATTTGACATGTTCAATATGGTTACTATGCAGTTTTTGGATGTTTACTGTCTGAGATGTTTGCTCTGATTCACGATTACTTTTTTTCCTCAACACAAATTCTTTGGAGTCTCCAAACTCATAAGCAGGTTTCATTTCCTTGCTAGCATATTTATTTAGTTCTCAGCAAAATATTTAGGTGATAGGGTAATTATATTTTATCTTGTATACATGTCCAGTCCCCTCCTTCATGTGATTCATTTCAAACAATCCCCTCTGAGTATATATAAGGTAGTCAGTGAGCACTTCGGTTGTTTCTCACAGCAAAAGGGACTTCCACAGTAAACATGTCCTCCACAAGATTACACTCACGCAAGCTCTAAAAAAGGAACACACACAGGTCTGAAACATGTTTCATCTTTTTCATCTATGTGAAGGATTTTAATAAAAATAACAGTTTGGGTTTCACAAAAGCTGAGCTTTAGTCAGGACTTCCCCCTGATGATCCCCAAGCTACACTCATATACACCTCAAATTCACCACACATACTACCCAAGAACACTTATCCTCAAGCCTAAATCAGTCCAGTGATTACATTTCCTGCTTTTTGCTATGCAATGAGACTTACATAGGATGGGGTTGTTATTATCAAGTGTCTGGACATATGCTTCAGTATTAATTGCTTGTCCAGCTGTGAGGGAGAATGCTTCCTGCATGCATTTGGTGAAGTGGGGCTTGTTGATGAGATTATACATAATACACTTTTGGAAATCTGTTAGCATTTCCTAAAAAAGAGGTTTATGCTAATTTATATGTTTTGTTAGTTTTTAAAATGGTAGAAATAATGCATTGACAAACCAAACTCAGTGAAACA
>OMNW01009267.1:64977-97048 GCA_900303245.1 Selene dorsalis
GTGCGCTGCATGTGTTTGAAATTTTGTCACTGCAAAAAAAAAAAAAAAAAGGAAAGACAACATTTCAGCTGCTAGGGGCCGTGGTGGTCTAAGCCAACAAATTAAGAACGCCTGGCGTACTTTGTGAAATCCTGTTAAAGATACTGTTGATGGGCAGGGACTTTGTCACTGCCCAGACAATGGCTTCACTCTCTGTTCCGGGTCATTTTCATTAATTAAGCAACGTGGCGCTCAAAAGCTAATCCAATCACATAGCAGTCTTTTCTCACGGTTCCAGGCCTGGCTTCTGGATGACTTTGGTGGACCTGCTGCTTGACACCACAAGAGACACAACAATGTGCACTGCCAAACAGAGCCGGGACAGAGGATGGGGTTCTGGAGAGAGCGGAGGAGGCGACGGAAATAACAAACCACCCATACATAAACCAACAAAGCCAAGGCTCAACAGTTGCCTAAATTCACTGCTGTATGTCAGGATTTTATTTAATGCTTCATGCAACCGACTCTGGACAAAGGATCAAAGAACAAGTACTTTCTTTCATGTATTCCTGTTTTCTCTGAAACAACCACTATGTTGACAGCAGGTGTTGTGAGTCACTGCATCTACAGATACTGTGTATTATGTTGAAAAGAACATATTTCAGAGGTCAAATCAGTTTTATCGTAGCATCTTGACCTCCCTCTTCCCCTCTGTCTCTGGTAGAGTCATTTGGACATCCAGGCGTCCCTTTGGGTCGGTCAATTCATTTGCCATCTTCTCTTTCAGCACAGTGACTTCCTCTGCGCCCTACAAATACTCTGTGTATGGCCTTGCTTAAAGCCACCACAGACTCTTTAAGGGTCGCCCAAATGGTCATCCATTTGAAAATTCTGAATTATTTTATGTCCTATTTTAAAAAGAACCTCTTAAAATGTTTTTCCTACATTCTGAGCACAAAAATAAAATTAAATTCAGGTTCCCCCAGGTTACTTATTTTCTCTGGAGCTCTTCAGTATTTGTTATAAACATTTAAGATAAAAATATAACACTGAAATTGCACAATTACAAAAGAACACAGTTTGCTGTGTTTTTAGATGTCAAAGCTGGGACAAACAGTCTCCATGGTTATTGGCTTACAGACTCCATTCACTATGTCTGTCAGCCTTTTAGCGGTTTGTCTTTTGAAGCCCATGCTTCAATTCTCTGTGTGATATTATGTGCCAATAGACCATCCACCACAAACAGTTTGACATATCCCCTCAGACAAAGAGCCATAGGCCTCCTCAGACTAATGGATATAACAGATCACTCCAGACCCAGATGAAAAGGGAAAAGTTGAACAGGAGAGAGCAGCAGAGGTGGAAGACAAGGGGAGAAACTCTCTGAGTGTTTTATTTTTTCTTGCTGGAGAAACCTGATTTGATAGAGGATGGTGGAGCACAGCTTTGAGCAGAGAGTATGTCTTTGATTTATTTATGTTTTGGGCCCTTCTGAGTTTCTAGACTTACTACTGGCCACTCTGTGAACCCTGACCTTTGGCCTTACCCACCCTGAGGATCTGTGGCTATAGGTTCTTGTGGGTAGACAAGAACACAATATGTGTATCTGAATTATATTCTTACAGATCAAAAGCCTTTCATGCCTTTGACTTTTTTTTATTTTGACAGCTTAGTGTTTTTTTGTTGTCACTGTTTCAGTACTGTCTGCTCGACTGTTGTGTTTCTCACATCCTAGAACCTGTTTTAAAAAAATCATTCAAAAACAACTGTCAGTGACATGATGCTACACTCTCCTCATATCCTATCACAGTGTTATTTTTTCATAAAAAGTTGACCACGATACACAGCAATCCCGCGCAACAGTCAAAGAACACCAAACGGTTTTGCGAATATTAAAATGTTTTTTCGATAGACCAATCAGGTCATAAGGAATTTTGGTTTCAATGACAGCAGTGATGAAGGATGCATTTGTTTTCAATCAGGGAAACAACTGTGGGATTAAGCCAGGAGACTCCCATGGACCGCCACAGTGTATCTGCCAGCTAACAGCCCTATTTTTACAACTGTCAGCTTCAGATTAGTGCAGCTGACATACAACATGTGGGTGTTGATGGAATTTGTGCTAAAGTTGGCAATTCAAGTGTGCTGCTCTTGCCACAGCCTGGTCATGGATACTCCCACCTGGGCATTGGGTAATACTGGGCTAGAACAGCTGCCCAGAGAAAACCACCTACCCAACCAGTCTCAGTCAACCAGTGGAGGTGTGCATGACAGCCCACAAAACTTTCTCACTTCCAGCTTGAAACTAGAATTACCACCTCATGGTTGTATGCCTCTGCCAACCAGTCAAGCTGCAGCATGTCTGTCTAGACTCATAATATTAGCAGTGAAGAAATGTATAGGAGACGTTAAAAATACTTTTTGAATCATGATATAGGGCTACATAAACAAAAATGATTTGACCTGACTTTGTTAGGCTTTGTTGGTTTTTATGACAGATGGACGATGTCCAGGCGGATGGACAGACAACTTGAAAACAAAATGCCTCCTGCCCACAGCAGCCACCAGCATGGAGGCACAAAAACAAAACAGCAGAAAAAGAATCATGGGAACTACTCGATTTCATCTTGGTAGGACTGATATCTATGATATATGAGTGGACGTTAACTTCAGAACAAAAAAAATACTTCATTCACACCAGCTACATTCTTTACTCTCACATGCTATAGATTCAATGCCTCGGTGAGAAACGTGGGGCGTCCCCGATCTTTTGTTGAGAACAAATTAGGCAGGCTAATTTCCCTCTAGTGAAGCAATGCCTCATGTCTCGTCCAAAAAACGTTTAGTTTATTATTATAAATGGATTCTTAATTTTTTCCAGAAAAGAAAATCTGCCTTTACATCTGACGTGCTCAAAGTCTGAAAGGTAATGGAGTTTCGAGACAGTGAGGAAAACTAGCAGAGTGAAATATGAGAAACTGCACACAGCACAAATGAATTACAAATGATACCACAGAAATTTATGTACTGGAGATACACTGTATCTTATACCACAGCAAATGCACAACCCTTCAGTCAGAATGTATTCCTGCAGTCTGCCTGGTGCATCCTGCAGATAAGGATAACAAAGTACAAACCTCATTGCAGCTTACTGTGTTATAGGGATAAAGTAAGACTGATAGGCTGGCATAGAAAATGTGTAATTATTGTCAAAACTATAAAACATGCACCTGGTAAGTTGCTGCAAGGATATAGTAAAAAGACTGGGCAAGAAAGAATCATGCAGAGCAACAACAGGAGTGGGCTACTGGCACTCTGGGGCAATCTTAGAAAAATATTGTTCTCCAGTCTAGCCAGACCTCAGCAGAATGCTGGACTAACTCAACGTGACATCTACATCCAATTCAAAAAAGCAGAAAAGCCCACCCTAACACAAACTTAAAGACTCTCTCTCTCTCTCTCTCTCAGACAAATACACACACACACACAAACACACACTAAAAACTACGAGAGCAAGCCCACTGTTCACTGAGCCACTGGGGACTCTGCAGGAACAGAGAGGTGAGGGGGCTGCAGACCTTCCCTTCTCCGTTACATCCCAGAGGAGTCCTGCGCTACTTCCATTTCACAAACAACCTAAGGACCGTCGCGCAGGACGCGGGAAGTGGAGGAGCCATGGAGAGGGCCAGCTTACAAAAACAGAGAAACAGATATAAGTCTGAGTCTGGAACGAGACCAGGTTTATATCTGAGCGAGTGACCCCTGACAAGAGAGAGAGATGCAGAAAAGCTCTTGGCGAGCCGCGATCGCTGAAAATTGAGATGTCGTGTTGAATGGCGATTAAGCAGTTGCTGATTCCTTTGAGCTTCAGTTGAATTCAATTTGAATTTCACAAACAGTGCGCTTGATGAGGAGGACTGTAAAATACACTGTTACTGCAATATACATCAGTCAAATTCAACACGTACAGTGTTACTTGTACTTGGAAAAACACCATGCATTCATTCACTTCCAATTGCATTTCTGATCTTGTCATTTATGCTGTGTTTAGTCTATTTAACATAACAATAAATGTCAGACCAATGTGCATTTAAAATCTGTTCTGCTACCAGTGCTGAGATCTCTGCGGTGCAGTAATGAAACAGCGAGTGCCAACAGCACTGTCTCAACAGGCTCAGGAGATACAAGGTTATATGATACCCAATCAGAGCACAGCCATAACACACATGCTTGTAGAGAAAGATGAGAAGCAGCTGCTTACTGCTGCTACTTGCTAGGCCTCACTTCACCCTGGTAAACCCTCTCACAGCAATGTAAATGAGAAAAAAAAGAGGACCAAAACTGTCAATCTGTCTCATCAGCATCAAATACTGAGCGGGCACAAGTTTTACAGGTACGTGAGGCTATATCTGGTGGACCTTATACGAAAAGACGAAAAAAAAAGAAAAGAAAATGATGCAGTCAGCATTTCTGACCTATAGCTTTAGCATTCACCTTTGCCCAAATGGTGAAAGGCAGTTATATGGTGGTCGCCCTTCAAAGACATGGTTGTGTGATACTACAGTAATCTGAGGAAGATTTCTGTCTGTCTACTTTCTGTCACGACCAATTTGACGTATCTTTGATTTTTCTGTGACATTACACTGAAAGCATAAATTAGATTTGATCCAGCCTCCCAGGGATTACTGTTAGAAATGAAGAAAAGACCTAGCTGCTTTTATATTGTGTGTGTGTGTGTGTGTGTTTCCTCTGTGAAAAGATAATTACAGGAAAACAACAGATTAAGGCTGAACCTCATATATATTTCCAGATTTGTTTGCATTAGGACAAAGCAACAGATAAAAATGCAGCATGCGCCGTACTTAATCCATAGTTCTGCCTAATTAATGTTATTCCAGCAAACTCAGAGTTTCATTCAGTAGGATGTCTGATGTGAAAGATCCATCCATCCTTTTCCCTTTTGTGGGTTGCCTGCAGCTGGAAGTCAATATCCAGACTAAGCCTGATCATATGCATATAGTCTAGAGTATATCTGTAGTGTTTTATTGCTTCAGTGTAGTCTCACATCGTGTCCGTCTTGTCTCTGTCAAGGGGTCACTTAAACCCTGTGGCCGTCATTGCTCCACAGGAGACATCCAATAATGTTGAAAAACCCAGAGTCAGCTTTTGTTTGCAACAGCTGTGATTTCCAAGATTGTCACTCTCTCCCTGTTACTTACTCTCATCTCTCCCTCCCTCTCTCTGTATCCTCATATTATCCCATTCAGCGTGTAACTTATCTATTTTATCTCAAGGCCGCAAGTGAGTGGAAAGACGGGCTTGTTCACTTTTTGTCTGACTCATTTTAACTGGCTTTATTTAGACACCTCTCATTTCCTTCTCTCAGCCTAGTAGGGGCAGACATCCCATAATCCCATGACACAGCCCTCCATTGACCTTCCTAAGGGGATGCACTGCAACACTGACCGCGATGCTCGGGGCAGGAGCGAGGAAGCTGCATGCTCTTAGACTGCTTTTCCTCTGTTTAGACAGACAGTTAATATTACCTTTTATCCCAGGTCTTACTCCTTAAGGTTGAGCGGATATGATTTGTTTTATATGTGGGAGATAGCTGAAGGCTGTCCTGTCCTTCTATGACCTGCTGTGCAGCGATCATCCTCCACAGGCTCAAAACAATTTTAATTGAAATGCATGGAACCAGTTAGCCGGCGTAGGTAAATATGACTTCGCGATGTGATGAAAGGAAATACGGTCTACTCTCTTGAAGGAATACATATGGCGCATATAGTCTGGCAACAATCACTTACATTACATGCACAGAGCACCTCTTCTCCCTGTTTGCGTTGCAGGTTTATGCAATCTGCTGCTCATTTTCCACATCAAGCCCAAACGCATTGTGGTGACAGTCTCATAAAACATGAAAGAGCAACCAATTCAAACTAATCTGTTGTGTATGAATGAAATTAGCACATGTAACTGTAATCCCATTGTTATTTTAAGAGTAATGAACAGAAAGCAAAATAGAGAAAGAGAGAAAACATGCGTCATCTAAAATCTAAAAATAAATGAGGGGGATTTGAAATCGATTTCCTTATTTTCCCGTTCATCTAAAAAGTAGTTAGGCACAAATGAAGTTTAAACTGGTATTTTCCATTTTAAAAGACAATTACACGTCTGCGTTTACACTCCCTTTCACATTTCATTGCGGCACATGACAGTGGCTGATGGATTGGGCTTTTGGTGGCTGAAACTGCTCACGGGGAGATTGGTACCAGATGAAAAGGTCTTAGAGTGCAAACTGGGCGGTTTTGAATAAAGCTATAACTCTGCACTCTCCCAAGAGTGTTATCAGGGACCACTCCAAATAAAGAACACTGGGGTGAAATAGGCAGAAATGAAACTTAATTTGCTCCAAATGGTCCACTAATGAGAATTTTTAATTAAAAAACACCAACTAATGGATCTGCTTTCCTGAGGAAAAATATTTTGTGGTATTAAAAGGTATTTTGAGGTCGACTACCGTCAAATACAATTGAAAAATTTAGTTTGACAAGAAGTGGAAAACACACAAGTTTGTAGCTGGACAAAAACACATTGTGCTGAAATTCACTTGTGGGTTTTTTTTGTCTCCCAGTGGGATTCTTGTGAGCTATTCTGGATAAAAATCATGTACTAAATTGCAAATATCTCTCTGACCTGATAATATAAAAAGAGACAAAGAGCTGGAGAAGTAACCTCAAGTGTGATCGGCTTGTTAAATGTGGAATGTGAACATTTATCCTAATGTGGTTTATTTGGTGGAGGAGGAATGTTTTTCCATCTTCATGAGGTGACTTGCACACCTCATTTTTTACAACAACTTCTTCATGAACAAAACTTGTTCCATTGTTCCATTGTTATATTATATAACATTTCATATATTGTGCATTAGTCACAACCACTTTTTCATTATTTCAACCATGTTCAAAATGGGTTGAGAAAAAAATGACCCATGCACTTCCAAAAGTTTTAAAATTGAAAACTGAAGGTATACAAAAAGAGTTCTTTTCCCTCCAAAGACAGAACAACAGACCGAACAGAATAACAGCTATTTTACCTTAGTACTTCGACCTTTCATTCTTTGTTCCGTAGAGAAAGGAAGCGAGCTGCCTGTAATCTTGCAGGTCTCTGGTAACAAAAGGAAGACTCCACTTACAAATTCCTGATATAGAATAACTAAGCAATGTAACCATTCAGCAAAATTTTATACGTCTGTGGCTGTGGAAAAATATGGGTTTCGATTCTCGGCCAGTTAATTACAGCATATTGTATGTACTTGCCTTACGAGAGGAAGATGCAAAAAGGAAAAAAACAACAATAAAATACCCCATCGTTTTGTTCAAATTTGATGTGGAATGCTTTGTGTGGTTGTAAAGTGACAAAACTGAAAGAAGCACAATACTCTTCGTAAGACACATCTAATGCAGTCCAGATGTTCTTTTTCAATTGGGGGAAAAATATGTGTGTACAGTCCCTGTAATCTGCTTAATATGTAAGATTTCTAACAGTAATGAAAATATTTTTCCTCTGAATATCCTCCAGATGAGGAAACATGTTGAGCTGTCTACTTCTCTTCCCTTCTTTGTCTGTCAATATTTCCCAGATGACAGTGTAGACTTCCTGAGAGATCAGACTCAGTTGTTTTCATATGCAGCATAAAGTCTGTTTTACTTATAGTGACACTCCAAAGCAAGAAACCGGGTCTGAGATCAGGCAATCCCTTGACACATCAGGCACTAAAAAATCTGTCTGATATCTATTGGAAATTCTACATATTTTGGATTCGGGAGTTCAATTTAATCGTCCAACTTGAAATGTGAAGTTATAGGCCTGATGATTAAGCTGATCAAAGGACAGGAAGACAGGAAGTGGACAGGAAGCGGCAAACCTGTGGAATTTAACTTTCAGATCAGTCACCTCCCGCCAGGTCTGTGTCTGTTTCATCAACCCCCGACTTGCTTTGATTGATGTGACCCACACTGCAGCATGCAGTCGTAATGCCTGGGATGCATCAGAGGCTTCCAACTCAGTAGCAACCAGCTCCCACACCAGGTCAGTAACTTGACTTAACCAACAGAACCATCCCGGCAGTCACGCGCAGAGAAGTGACACCTTGCTGCGCGCTCATCCCTGCTCCTGCTTTGAGGCATGGGAGGTTGCCGTGTCATTCAGAAGGAGGAGCGGCACTTTGCTGCCTTTCAAAGAATTAGCCTGGGCCCCCCCACGACCAGACAGAAGGAGAGAGAGTCGGCTTGGCGCTGGAGCCTTGGCAGTCAGAAAGATCTGTGGTGTGGCCCCTCCTTTTTTCGCTGGGCTGGGATAAGCCAGGGAGTGTGGCGCCTCTGAGGTTAGTGGGCTGCCTCATCGAGACACCAGCTCCATCATGAGCCTATTTTTATTCCATTTTCTCGCTTTCTCTTTTTTTCTTCTCCCCTACTCCTCTTGCTCTTTTTTTTTTTATCCCTCCACTTTTGCCTTCCCTGTCTGTCTATCTCTTTAGCGCTGTCTTCTTCCTCCATGGTGTTGAGATGCGTTTCAGCCTGTATGCATGAGAGAGGAAAACGAAAAACCTAAACGACTCGGTTTCTGGTTTGGATCCCAATATTCACTTGCCTTTTTTTTCCCCTCTTTCTTTCTTGTTGTATTTATTTTACGCAGACACTTGCCAAGATGGCTGAAGCTGCCTGTCACTGGTTTGGCAGTAACCATGCAGTGTATATATTCAAAGTGCTTTAGCCTTGATGCACAAAACCTATTTATCCATATCTACAGCAGAACTGCAAAATGACAAAAACCCTGTCCAGCTTCTCACGTTTGTCTCTATCAAACTTGGATTTCATCTTTCAACATGCAACCTCTTACATAGAGTTGCACTGGGAAACATAATTAACATGCAGTTTGCCATCTTCCTCACACTGAGCCAAGAATAAACAAGAAAAGCAAGCCCTGAGAAAGATTCAACAGTCTTTGTTGGTCTTCTAATGCCCTTAATGTCAGGATTGTACTCTTGAGGGAAAGGATCACTGTATTTAACCAGCTAATCCAACATGTTGAGTCAATTCACGTACAATGTGGTTATGCTGGCAAGTTAGCAGGGGGTCCTCAGCTCTCAGGAAGGGAGTTTACCATCATAAAGCAGCTGTCCCACGTCAACAGTCCCAACAGACAGAGACAGTGCCGTGTTTGTGCCATAAGCCATTCTATACAAGCACATTGTGGCAACTCCTCCAGCATTTTTTAACAGCCTGGCAACAACAAGTTCACACAGTGAAAAGGGTCTAGACTGGTCCTCTAAAGAGATCCTTGCTTCACATTAGCACTCTGGGTTAAAAGAAACATTGCTACAAGGATACTGATGTACTCGTACATAAAACCTTAATTAGGACTGGTAGCCACAAGTCTAGATTGGAAAAAACAGTCACTACAGTAGGTTTCCAAAAAGCAGTATGAGAGTAAAAAATTAAGGCATAACCTCAATTATCCCAAACACTACTAAAGGTCTGGAGCTTTCCTCAGATTTCCTCAGCACTTAAGGCGAAGCTTTTTTAATAAAAGGCGAAAGCAGAGTCAGAAGGTCCTTGGCAAGAGATAAAGGAATTATTTGATTTATTTAGAACCAGTCTGCTTTTCTCTTAGCATCACCCATCACTCTGTTAACAGCCATAGCTAAATGAGCTCTGTACCTCAAAAAAAAAAAAAAAAAAGTTTTACAAAAAAGTATTCTATGAGCCGTCCTGGCTAAGTAGAATTCATTTGAATAATTTACTTTGCAGAATAGCATGAATATGGGGAAATGGTTGATCCATCAATCTAGTCTGACACTGAGCTTTAGAAAAACAGTTTCCCCTCTGTTCTTTGTTTTTGTATATCCAATGAGCTGAGAAGCAGAAAACAAAAAAGGTAGAGAGTTGTATAATAAAGTCTGCTTTGGTGAGCCTGGAAAAGATTTGGAAACCCTGAATTAGTTTGGTGCTGTATGAGCACGCAATTTCCTCTCTGTCATCCACAGAGCACACCACCGCCACGGTGTTCATTTCCACTGGCTTCCTCCAGTGCCCACATCTGAAGACTCGCAGGATTAAGCAGGGATTGGAAACTAACCTACTGTCCAGTGTGAACACAGTTACGTGAGCATATCATGCCCCTCTTTCCAGTCAGAGCTCTCTGACGTCACGCCGTTAATCGCTTTCACCATACCACCCAAGCCTCGGGGAGACCACACCAAATCCTGCACTCGCCCCTTTGAGCAGAGCGGCGAGTACCACTGGGATCGCTTTAATGAGGCTTATTACACACTGTAAACCAGTAATGAACTTCACAGAAGGCAAAGCACCGAGAGCTGCACTAGTAAAGAAGAGGCCGTACCGAAACTAACACAGTTGCTTGCCAGTAAAGAGAAAAACTCTCCTCTCACAAAATCACAAAAGTTATGACTCATAAGCAACAGATCTCCAGGAGAAAAGGAGGACTACGTGGACTTCTTCTTCACATGAAGCCTGGACTCAGAGTACCCTTTCTAGGATCAAGGTTAACTATTAGTCGCAAGTATATCACAGAAATACAGTCACAGAACGTGACTACAAAGTTTGGCAAAAATGTGCTGCTGTCACATAAGTTTGAATGTGTTTTTTTTCTCTCTTGTTCCTGGCCTCCATTGTTTTCCATTATTACATTCCACGCCTGGATGTTGTAATCCATCAAGTCTGCATGAATTCTAGTCATCCTGCTGTAATGATCTGCACTCACTGCAGTACGACTTTGTCAAAATGAATTTAGACTTGATGTTTGCTCGGGTGGATTAACTCAAACACACAGGTGTCCGCTTGATTGATTTTGATGCCGTACATAAATGAAAGGGAAACAAAGGCTGACTGCAATGACCAAAAAAAATACATCCAAATTCGGTAAAGCATGTGCTTGAAAACTGTCAGCACAAATTTGAGCTATACATGATTTGTTGTCGATGATCTAAAAGTTAAGTCAGCAAAATGCATAGAACTGTGTCTGAAATATTAACTTTCTTTAAGCAGACGACTGAACCACTTCAACACTGTTTGTAATAAATCAGCTTAGTTTTTGAAAAAGTGCAGATTTTCAACAAAGCACAAGTGTGCTCATAATGGTACGGCTTCTGCTAAAGCTGAGAGGAAGCTCTCTGGAAAATAACAAATGACCCAAGTGGACTACAAAGGCCTGCAAGTTGCAAAGCCAACAATATAGGAGCTGCCAAAGCTACACATCCACTGGGGAAGCTTTAGTAAGTATTCCCTCATACCTCACAGGTATTCCTATGATCATGGTCTGTGATCCAAAGATCTTTCCTCCCTTCAGGCAGACAGTCCTACAGAAGCGCCATCATCAGCCCAAGTCTGCCAGATCTTAGGAAACAGACACTACAGCTGAGCATTGTTGTTGTTGTTAGCCATGAAGCCAGATATGATGGTAAGTTATTATTTATGGATCTAAAATGTAATGTCACTTCTTCATTCTTATGAGCTCAGTTCCATCCGTTACAACCTTGCTGGCAACCGCTCTGCTTTTATTTGTGCATTTGTGCAGACAGCTCACCACTGTAAGGGCTGCACCCTACCAATTAGTGTGGCTTGTAAATGTCAGTAACACCCTCTGCGCAGGTGCAGCCTCACTGGAGCAAAGACATAAATGTAGCCTCCATCTTTGCAATAAGGACCAGTGCTTTCCTCACGCTGTCTTTTCATGGCAGGTTTAAAATCACAGAATGTGCAGCTAAGATGAAATAAAAGGAATCATCACTTTGCCCCTGGTTATATCTCGTCTCACGGTATACAAGAGTACCGTCTACTGCTGCATTATGCATTTACAGAGAAACAACAAATGGCATAACTTAACAGCTGAATGACACATATGTCTGTCAGTTGCTATGGTTACAACTGTCCCGAAGTTTACCTGTTCTTTTATTCCCCCTTTGCGAATTTCTTTCCGCAGCTTTCTTCATACAAAAGTGATGTGAGGGGAAGAAGCCTATTCATTCATTCATTCATTCATTCATTCATTCATTCATTCATTCATTCATTCATCCTCTTACTTACTCGCTAACACTTAGTAAGCCGCTCTGTCCCTGCTGGCCACTGGAAGTCATGGCAACATCTACAGCCATCACACTGAATTAAGGCTGTTTAGTTGTCTTCCATCTACAGCGCTGCTGAGGTGTGTTCAGGGCCTTGTGTCAACATAACCTAATTTGCTTCAGTAAGCTCCCATCTTTAAGTACTTGTCGTGTCGTATAATATCAATAGCGGGCCAATTTATGACTCAATCACAAGTACACACACACACAGAAGGAATTAGGTCAATTATGTCATGGATTGCTTTCAGATCCCATTGGTCCATGGGTATGGATCTGCAGTGATTGTAGCATTGTCTCTTGTATGTCCAAGCCAAAAAAATCTTTTCAGCTTGTGTGCTTTGGCCTCATCTTGATGCGCCCCTCTCCTGCACAAACACTCGCCAAATCCTGCAGCTTTGTCCCACCTTCCTGGACTGGGAAAAGAACACACTGGCACGCAAACTGCCACATAGTTTATCGCTCTCATCCTCCTACAAAACAGAGTTGTTCTTATATTTTTAAACGCATTTCTCATATTAGGTTTTTCAGTCCAAATGATTGTCTGAAGAAGGATAAAGACAGTTTACTATCATTTTGAAATATATCTAGCAGATACTGAGAGGGGGAAAATCTTACACCTGCCAAGAAACTTTGCACAATGTTCAGAATATATCCAAACAATATAAATTATTATCTTTATGATATCCTGTCAGTAACCAGACCCTACATAATAATTCAGTTTTGACAAATAGGGTGAAACTAGTGTCTCAGGCACTCTCTTCTGTTATATTATCACACGCTGTGAAGAGTATTAGAACTTTGGCTATTTCACAGAAATTTAGATTTCAGACAAACAATCTCTTTTTTTCAGATTCCCATCAGTCCAAAGGAAGCTCTCCTGCCCACGTTGGCTTTCTCTGGTGAGAGATAACAGATTTGTGTCTGTTTCTTCACATGGCTAAGTTGTGAGAGATAAAGGCCAAATGTGAGCAACAGTCTGGCTGCTCCAGGCAACAGGGGGATGGAGGTGTGGGATAAGTTTCTTTCTGGACGGAAGAGTTTTTTAAACTGATAGCTCTTTTCTCCCGAGTGCAAACAAGAAAGGGCAAATTGAATCTAATCATGCGGGCACTTCATTAGGATGCCCCTGATCTGTTATCAGACCCAGGAGAGCTGGGGTTGACAGGGCGAATGGAAGTCCAGGCAGCGAGACAAAACGCAGGGACAAAGATGTTTTGGCAGAGCTGGGAGTTTGGGAGAGAAGAGGCCTTGTGAACTCTCCCCCATGTCTGTCCTTCGTGACAGATGCCCACAGGCCCCAGCTACTGACAACACGCAAAGGGTGGGTGGGTTTTTGTAGGGGATGAGTGGGGGCGGTGGGCAACATGTTGAATAAACATTGTCAGTCCTTGGCTACCCCTCGATTCCTCCCTCCAAATGAAAACCTCAGTTGATATACAATATAGATCCATCTGATAGTTGAGTTTATAGTCGGCGTTTACACACCAGGATAAATGTACCTTCTCCAGCCAAGAGATCATGATGTTTCTATCTTCAAACAAACATCCTCAGACCCTGCTACATGCTCCCCAGACCTCTGGGTTTTGTTGAAAATGTTGTGTGATAGCTGAGACTATGAGGCAGCCCAAAAAGAAACAGTGATGAACTCTGGAACGAAAAAGGACAGTTAACTTTTGGCAATCCCATACATTAAAAAAAAGCTGTTTAGTAACTCAGGTTCAAAGTTTCACAGGTTCATCTGTCCTTGATTCACTTAAGGATTGTCCTGGTGTATAAATTATAAACAAACCAGAATTATAAACAGATAAACTGGCATTTTACAGTGATGATTTGCCAGTGAAACGGATGGGGTTTGTTGTTTATGCCACTCTCTTCCCTCCCTCGTTTCCCCAGCATTGCCATGGTAACAAACCACCACTTGAGCTACATCTACAGGCCACTTTTGCACACACACTGCATGAGGTAAATCGCCTCCCTTTCCCTCTCAGCATCTGCTTTCTTTCTCACTCTTCCTCCTCCCCTTTTCCCCCATGTTTCAATCATTTTCCACTTTTTTCAGCTAGCCTCCTCAAAAAAGTACAGGTCATATTACTTTTCCTGTCCCTATTTTCCATCTCAGATTTCCATTCAGCATCTTTCCATTTCTTTTGCACACAGGTCTTTTGGTCAATTTCAGAATCTCAAAAATCAAACTTCACATGTAATGAATAGCTGCAGGACAGGCTAAAAAAAATGCCTCTGTCTGTTTCTCCTTCCTGCAGAAATAACTTTCTGCAGAGTGTGTCTTCAAGTCCCACAACAGCAATGGTGCCCTTCCCCCAGCTATTCAGCAAAAACATTCACCATACTTCTATGTGTATGCGAGTTAGCGTGATGAATAAAGAGCGGAAGCAGCGGGGCATAGGGTGACTTCACACTTAAACAGCCTGTTTACAAGTCATTTACAGAACTGTGGGAGGGAGAGAGGCTCAGAGGAGCCTCCAAAAGAAAGCCCTTCTTTCAGACATATGCAAGCAGAATCAATTGAACCTGCAGAAATCTTCATCGTCTGAAATGTGCTCTCTTAAGGGGCGTAAGTTTGCTCTTGTTAAGGAAAGGTTTTGTGAGCAGAAGACTTCCATGCAGCTCATTTCATAACCATGACTCTGTGGTAATAAGAGAATAAAAACTGCGTGGATACCACTACGCCTATTAGATTCTAGAATTATTTTGCTTGCGGTAAAAGAAAAAAAAAAAAAAAAAAGACTGCAAAGGAAGGCCTATGAATAAAAAATGGCGTCATAACGCGATGACAGGAATGGTGACAGGGGAAGAGTACTGACTGAAAGTGGCTGAGATTTAAAACCAGGAAAAAAAGGCTGATTATTTTCTCATCTTTCCAGCACAGTCATATCATACCCACTACATGACTGCTCTCTAAAACAGGAAGCTGCCAAACCAATGACACTGTGACATTGCATTAAACCTCCAGAACTGAATCTTAAACACTCAAATTACACATAGTGGAAAAAATGAAATGCTTTCTGTTGCATGTTGGTAGAGTTTGGATGTTTAAAGCTATATTTTGATTATTTCCATTCGGCCTCACAGATGAGTGACGTTTCTAATGCAGCAGAGAGAACCCCTCTGAACCTTCAGGGATGCTCGCAGCACTGAGGATTACATTTTGGGGATGTACTGGAATCATAATGTACAATTTGAAAATCCTGCACGTGCTGTGGTCACTTTTACAACTTTTACATCTAATCGTGACCATGAAATGAGCCTCTCTACGTGAGGGTATTATTTATCATGTAAAACAACAAGCTAGAGACTCAACATCCAAACGGTCTTATCAATCATACTGTTTGCTTTGGAGACCACACATCTACTATATATAACTCAGGAGACCTTTCAGATGTTGTCAAAATCAACTTTAAAACCAGTGAATGAATGGCTTCCCCTGGGTTCAAAACATGATTTATATTTCATCAAAGCTTTTGTTTTACTAGTGATGATGAAATTGCCTGCGTCCTGTATTCTATTCACTGGCTGACTCGCTAAGATGATGATCCTCAAGACGTTAAGAACGGTTGGCTTGTAATTGACACTGACAGTTCACATGGGGAAAATGTCATAGAGTACTTCACCTCTACTTCCTTTATTGACTAAATGCCCTGAGTAAAACTTGCTCTGCAGCAATGGAAGATGGTGGTTGTGCAAGAAAGCTGTGAATGGGACTCAAGAAGGAAACAAAACAATCAAGCAGCTGCGTTTTAACTTCTTCTGAATGACTAGGAGTTAAAAGACAAACTATCCGGTCCAGGGCAGATCTTTGAATGGGCCAGTGTTATTCCAGCATGCCGTGACTTCACATACAAAAAGTAAATTGCTACATTAATCACCGTATCCGCTATCGAGGCTAATCAGGGCCTGTAAGTAATAAGTTGTTGATAGGAAAAATTGGCAGCAGGTGACTCTTTAGTTCTCTCCAGGCACCAAACCAAAGATCTGCACAGGTCTGAAAAGCAAGATCAGTCACATCTGTACACTCCCACAGTCCTGCTCTTTCACTATGACGTGAAAGGTAAACCCTTGAAAGAATTGTGTAACCAGAGCAGCACTGAGAGAACAGGTGATTCAGAAGGTCACTTGGTTGTAAAGAAGGACAGATGGATCCAGTGCAGCGGATGTTCAAAGAGGAGATGATACAGTATTCTGTAGCACATGACAGAAACTCAATTGGGATTTGAGGCTTCTGTAGTTCAGGGATCTGATGAAATATATTATGCATCATTTCCAGAGATCCTCCATAAAGACACAGCCAGGTTTGACTGGAGACGGCTTCTGAAACCAGATGTCTGGATACTTACAGCCCTGGCAATGATGCATTGGCTTGTTGAAAGCATCAACAACTTGTTTCTCCATTATGCCGGCTACTGCGCTGACCGGCTCCTTGTCTGCATTGATTTGAGTGGTGAGACGACTTTACGGAGGACAATGCAAACACTACACACTTTTTCTGGGCACTTGACCACAAAGTACTTTTTCATACACCCTCTGAGCGTGATCAGCCTCTCCTGACAGCCTGAAAGAGGGCCTCTGTACATTGAACACAGGCCATTCAAAGTAAAAAACACAGAACTGTAAGGTCAGTATTTTCGGTTTTGTTTTGTTTCGTTTTTTTTTTTTCAGTTCACATTCCTAGGTGCTGCAACTCAATATGGTTCAGCCCCGATTGGATCAGACTGGCTGCGTGTCAAGCTTTAAACCTACGCTCTAATGGAAAGGTGGTGCGGAGCACTGATGTGCATCATTTTAGTTTGTCCATGAGCCGCCAAAATAATATCTGCCCCATAAATTTCCCTGCTCCCGAGAATCCTGTGTTGATACTTTGGATCCCACAAGATGCATTTGTGAGGCAATCAGGGAGGAACCCAGGGCACTGATTAGAGAATTTCTTCCACCCTAAAATCCCGTCTACACCAAGACACGCACACCCCAGCCCCTGGCTTTTTGTTCGCCTGCTCTGATACCACATCACACATCTCGAGTCCTGCACTCCTGCATACCAGCGCTGCCTAATTACAGCAGAGAGTCCCACTGCTTCTTATACTGCCTCCCGGCTCCTCACAGCACCACACTACACACAACAATCTAAACAAAGATTTGGCCTTTCAACACGCTGGTTAAAAGAAGCAGCACACCACTTTTAACATAAACTCTGCAGCACCAGACCAGATTAGCCTTATTGGTGAGGTACGTAGCCCTGTGGTAATTAGTTCCCCCGCTAAATCTTTAAATCACCTCCCAGCACTCAGAGGACGTCTGTGTTAAACTAAGCCAATGTCTCCTCATTATAACTAATCTGGAGTGTAGATGCATTACCTTAGAACAGATAAGCCATAACAGATGTCCCCCTTTATGACGCAAGGGGCGTTTCTTGCAGATGTGGCAAAGGCTTCGAGATATGCAACCAACAGTGTGAGGGTGGACCACCGTGGAGCATCAGTACATACAGACTGTGAGTCTGGTTGGAGCAGGCCTGGGTGCCTCTCTGTCTGAAGCCAAGACAGACAACGCTGGCTAACCACTATGTAAAAGTGGATCGTCTCTTCCCACAAACCTCATTCTCCATATGGTTTGTTACTCTCTCACTCTTACAGTAAGTTTCTCTGTGTGCAGGAGTTGGAAAAGTTACTTGCCCACTAGAAGTGAACAAGGCACGAGTACCAGGACATGTTTAGCTTTTTTTTTTTTGATAAATGGCCCCCATTAATCAATGATTAAAATTGCTTTTAGGAAATTTTCTGTTTATCGGCTAATTCATTAATCTCCCACTCTAACTTGTTATAATGCAATTAAGACTGGGTATCGTTTGAATAGGTATGATATATAAACATCAGTACCATCGACAAAATAATATTTTTTTTCCGACATCTTCAAGGAATTAAACTGTTTCTTCAGGACTGCCCTTTTTTCGTGTAAGAAAATAACTTGTGAGATGAATAAAATAATATTGTGTTAAAACAAGCAGGCATACTTGGAGAGCTTTGGCTAAATAAAACACATGCTTAAATTGCCAAAATAATTATTTAAATCTAAAAACCGCTGATCAAAGAACAACATGGGGTAAAACAAATCTCAGAAGGCATTATTCATACGAGGTGCCTGGTTACATTTTAGTCATCACTACAAATGTACTGAGTTTCAATACCCAGTACCCAGTACAGGAGCTGAGAGTTTTCATAGCATCATTACTGTTAACAAGCATCTGCAAAACATCCTGCTCTTACAGCCACAGCCTAGGTCCCACTTTTTCCTGACCACACAGAGAGATAGCCTTAGCTTTAGAGAGTTAAAGACTCTGGCCTTGTTTGTATTGTTGTTATCTGTTTTTACCACTTCTTTTTCTGAAACACTGCCTCCTATCACCTCTTTCTCACATGAAGATGAGGTTGCTGACTAATCCCTGTGCTCAGCTACCTTCACGGCCCTAATCCGAGCAGCTAGTAAACTGACATTGATTGTGTTGAGAGCAGAAATAGGTTTATCTGACCACACGCCCGGCAACTGAATGCACCAGTGTTTCCATGTGCTTGTTGGGTTCAGTAACATTCTTCTCGATCGTTATTTCAACTGGCAGCCAATGCAGCAGCAGGGCTGAAGGAGAAAAAAGGGGGCTGAGGTTGCTGGCAGACGAAAGCCATGCATTCCTTGTAACAGGGAAGTTCTGGATATGGAGACGATTTGCTCAGTGGTTAAGATATTCTAGGGTTGTGTATATATAGCACAGGCTTTTCTAGGAAGGAACGTTTTGTCATGAATGTAAAATAAAACATTGTGGCAACTTAGTATCTACCATTACAATACCTGTAGCTCACCATCTGTGCAAAAATGATCTGTTACTGTTAGTGTTTGGGATCTATTTTTCCTGATAAGTGATCATTGTTACCTGGCAAACTGTCACTCAGCATCTGCTTTCCTGTCTGGTGGCTTCTGATGGACAGCAGGAGACTGGATGGATGATTAAGCACAGATTTGCTTTGGAACTGGAGTGAATATCATGAGCAGATGATGCTTCCTGATGCCCAGCTTGTTTAGTAGTGCCAACTGCCTTGCACATGTGCAGGGGGACCACGGGCTGTGAGAACAGAAGGCCTGGCAGCCCTCGTCACAGCGAGCCCCTCCGTCTATCCCCTCCATCCCCTATTCATTCGTCTCAAAGGAGCAGATCGGCAAAGTGGATATTTGTCTCTATTTATGAAGGTCAAGCAAAAGTGCTCCACTTGAGCCGGAAGACAAACACCTGCAGTCTGACTTCACTCTGTTGGTAATTTGAACCCATGTATTTCTTGCATCATCAAATTGGATAAGCCGAGGCCTGGTCTGACTGGGACCCACAAGGAAGTTTGTTCGCACCACTCCAGGGAGGCCAGAGCATCCCCAGGCAGGCAGATGTGCTGCTCTCACCTGCTCCGATGCACATGTCACCACTCCAGAGGGAAACGGGGAAGTGAAGAGGTGTAATTGGATCACATAGGGGACACAGCAGTGTGGGAAAGGGAACTGGGAAGAGATAAGGAGTCTGGATGGACAAGGAGTAAGGGTAAAGAGAGACAAACAGAGATAAAGACACAGGAAGAGCGAGGGAGAACCCACCCCGCAGAGTCAGAGGAGAGACGTCTGAGGGGGGATCAACAGCTCGATCCAGCTGCTGAGTCGGAGCTGTGTCACAGCTGCCACAGGCAAACTGTCCCCCTGGAGACCCAACTGTTTTCTTTTTCTCTCTCTCCCTCCATTACACTCAGACTTTTTCACTTAGATTTGGAAGCAGCGATGAGACGCCTGCCTCACCTGCAGCAGACATCCAGGCAGGCAGACTGTATTCATGAAATCTGTCGTCCCACAAGAGAGCTATATAAGCACATCTTCCCTCTTTGCCAGATGTGGGCAGGAAACCCTCCCAGCAGCCTTTTATCTCTCACAACTTTTTCTTCACAGCCAACACTCTGCGTGACTGCATCCCAGCCTGCACTGACCTCTCTGAAGTCTCCCTGAAGTCCTGTAAACACTGCTCGCTTTACCACTCAGCACTCACGCAAAAGAAAGCAATCAGCAAAGAAGTCTTATTGCATGTTTTGCAAACTTGTTTTGAGCACAGGTTAAAAGATACATACTGTGTTAGCCGTGTGTTAGCTGGGGTGCCGTATAGGTCAGCGGGTTGAGCAGGCCCCCCAGATGCAGAGGCTACAGTCCTCGCTGCAGCTGGCCCCAGTTCGAATCCTCAATCTGGTGGCCCTTTGCTGCGTGTTTTCCCCCCTCTCTCTGCCTCCCCATTTCCTGTCCATCTCAACTATTCTACAGGCAAAAAGCCCAAAAAATAAACTTAAAAAAAAAGCTGTGCGGAGTTAAACCAAAAGGAATTAACAACAATCCAAAATCAATCAGGTATTGAATATGACATACTGATGCTGCTGAAATTACAACCCACACGTCCAATTCACCGCAAATCAAAGTCAGGCAAAAATGCCAAAGGTTGATGGGTTTCAGCCTTCCGAATCCTTTTCTTAATTCTGCTATTTTGAATGAAACCTATGTTGATCTCTGAAAACTAATACAGAAGTCACTTTGGATATGATGTTTTGCTTCTAATTTCAAATAGTTTAACAACTAACCAAAATAATTATCACAACATGAATCGACAATGGAGAAGATTTCACAGAAATACAGGTTGAAGTCCGTGAATGTAATTTTGTTTCACAGCTTGGTCATTCAAATGCTCACAGCTTTGGTTTCCCCTAATGAGCACCGTTTCCTCCAAACTTCTGTTTTCAACCATATATAACATCAAAATTGTCACCACAACTTTCTCCTCTCCCCGAGCTGAAGGAAAGAGGGACGCAGCGGATTTACCGATGGATGTCTGAGCACAATAAAATGCGCTCAGCTGTCTCAAGCCCAGTAACTTTGACCTGAACACCCACACTCTATCCAGATGTACATCAGTGTTTATCTTCGCTTCAGCGCCCCTGCTAGGCCCAGGAGTAAGTGTTCAAGGAAGTATTACATTTGCGAACACATTAAGTAGCACATCCAGTTTCCTGCAATTTTACCATTCCCTGAAAATACTGTTATACCGCAGAGCCACAGCGAAGCTTGGTAGTTAGCAGGAGGAAAAAGAAACAGAGGAGACCAAGAGCAGAGTCAGCTCGCCTCAAGCTAAACCAATCTCACGGGGAGACAGACCGGTCTGGTATTAAAACAGACAAGTGAGCATTCCCTTTGACACAAACCATCCCCAGAAAAATGTTTGGTAAGAATTGATTACACGGTTTTTGTACAGAAATACCAATCTAAAACTGGCAATTTCATTCAGTTCCATAGTTAGTCTCACTTATTTGCTAAAAAAAACAAAAAAAACAAAAAAAATTCAGATTCTCATTTGGATTCCCTGGACCGGCTATGCTTGAGAAGTTAGTAAAGTCCATTACTGAGAGACAAAGTGGCAGTGTAGAGAGTGTGGCTGAGCAGACGGGTGTCCCTCTCAGTCTCTAAATCGCTGCATTTTACCTGACTGCTGTGCAGAATGTCAGATTGTGAAAGTCAAATTGACCAATTTCAAAGTACTAATGTAGAAATTGCTGAGAAAATAAGGCAGAAACTTAAAAGAAGCTGCTAAGGCATTGAGAGAAGAATATTTCTGTGGAGGAGCAGAGAGATACAAAACATTATTAACTTCAAACTAACAAACACAAAATATGGTAGTTTCAAAATAAGATATAGTTTCACAATGGAGACTTCTCATAGTGTCCTGAGGAAGCTAGGAGAAAACTGCACAGTGAACGCCACATCTCTCTCCTGAATGTACTAGCCCGAACATTTCTAGCTCATGAGAGTTATTATCTCACACTAGTGCAGTGGCCACATTTTGTAATCAGCCACATTGGCTCAAGGACAAAATGTGCGGGGTAATGGCATACGTATTATTAGTACCTGCTTGGAGGTTACCAGTAGGTGGTCACTATAGTAGAAACAGAGCATTGAATCTGTGAGGCATCAGTGTGAAAGAGCCACATTCTTTCAATCATACCTTCTCTCCAGGGCAATTATGAGTATTCTTTCTTCCCTACAGACCAGCTGCTTTTATGTTGGCAGGAATAGAGAAGTGCCACTTTACTGAGGTACCTCTTTCAACTAGGCTGCCTTTAAAGATTTCATGAAATAATGAATGTATTTGGGTGGTGCTGTATGTTACGCTGCCTGCACAGATGCATCAGCGGTCGTCTGCAGTTATCTAAACTGTAAGTAGCAGACTCACAGCACTGTTGCACGAATGAAGAATCCCAGCCAAAGCATGACAGTTATACACACTGTTGGCGTTGTTTTTTTAATTAGTCAAAACGTTGCAGACACTTCACTGAAACAGGAAGCACTTTGGGTGGCATAGGAGAGAGAGTTACAGCTTAAGGAAAGACAAAATGTTTGCTCCTTCACTTGCAGCAATCTGTGTTCTTCTCATGTTGCTAAAGGGGCTGCGGCGATGACAAGCAGTCCATTCTGTCATGAACAGTGGGGAGGTGGGGGGGTTGAAAATTAGGTCTGGCCTATCCTCACACCCAGCTAATGTGAAATGAAGTGAAATCAGATAAGAATTTGGAGCGGGACAGACCAACAGACAGACAAGGAAGCCCCCCTGCTCATGTCACCTCCGCCACTCATGCCAGCGCTTGTCAGGGTTCATTTCCTCCTCAGCTGCCTGGAGACCCCCTCTCGCCTTTCTACTGGAGCCAGAACGACCCCCCCCCAAACACAGACAGAGGGACAATTCTTACCAGAGACACACTCCAAACCAACCAAAAACCACAAGGATACGAGGTGTAAATTATTCCCCAATGCAAAATTCTGACATTACTAACTGAAAAGCTTCATTATTTCGTAAATGGAATAACACATAGCTCTCAAAGCCAAGACAGCCAGGCTTTGCTTTACTGAATTTGGACATATTAAGGCTGGATGATGTGCCTCATTATCCCTAATGACATCTTATATTACTTCTCTTCCTTCATGTCAGGAAACAGAAATTACTATGCTTAATGGCCAAATTAAATGACCTTCAAGTAATGGGTTTTTTTTGTCGTTGTTGTTGTTTGCACATTTAATAATAAAACCTACACTGGCAGAATACAATGTAACATTACCTTGGGAGTGAATGCAATCTTACCACTGTTAAAATGAAATATAACATGGTGCAGGAGATATTTGACTTCTATATAATCCAGAACACTTGTAAAATTGGACACACTTTGAAAATGAATAACGAAGAATGGAATCAGTGATGGCTCATGAAACATGTACCACAATAGAGCTCATGGTTGTTAAAATGTTGTGTTTCATGTTGTATTTGATTACCCCTCTCAAGGATGACCTATTTTCTTTGCAGTAGATCTTAAATATTGAATTACAAGACTGATTGGTGTTAATATGCTTAAGTACTTATTTTTAGTCATATTTTTTCTTCCCCACGTCCAAACATCACACATAAACCAGATCGTGTTTAGCAGACAAGTGACAAAATTTCATAAGGACAGCACTATGGAGCCAGATGGCATTAGAATAATCATGAACTGCTGTGCTGGTGACCTGCAGAGTAGGGAAAAAAAAATAAAAATAGCCACTTCAAATGTCTGAATTAATGAACACAATACTCATATTGTAATGTTTTTTGGACAGCATTGTGTATGGAAAAGGGGACATTGGGAATTTCATCTACAGAGAAAAAAAGGTAGTCATCAGATGTCTTGCTGAGATGTTTGGATGTAGAGTTGGCACCCTGAGTAAGAGCAGTCTGTTCTCACATGGCCCGCCAAACACACGTCTGCAGCATCCAGGCAGGCCCAAGAGAGGCCAGAGAGCAGTGGCTTTGAAGAACTACTTCATACTTGGACCTTGTGAGACCACTGATCAAGCATGTCATAGTCTGAGAGTTGTTTGAAAGCAGGTGGTAGTGTTTTTTGGAGGCAGTGAAGAGGGAAGACTAAAGTCTGACCATCTCTAGCTTGAAAGAAAACAAAATAAGACTCTAGATATTTTCACAGAACATGAACTTCAACCCACATTGGAAAGAGTGATTGTAGAGTTCTACAGTTTTCCACAATATACATTTTTTTTAATTATTCTATGGTTTACTTTCCAAATTCCATAATCAATTTCAGTACATTCCCATTTCTCCTTATCCTTGTGGTCCCTAAGATTTATAATTAGGAGACCTCCCACAAGAAGCCCTCGTAGCTTCTATTTCTGCATTCAAGCCAGGAGCCGCGGTAAGGCTTTCGTCTCCCTCCACTCCTCCCTCTCCCGAGGCCAAACCCTGGGCCAAGATCCCGTCTGCTGGGCCCTCTGTTTGGACTGCACTTTGTATCCAGCTCCTTGATCCACACAACACTAATGCAGGCACTTCAGGAACAGATTTGTATGGACCTCTACACTTGTAAAAAGAGCTAGCCTTTGTATGTGTTGTCTTTTTAATAAGATTGCTAAAACGACTCGAGAAAACAATATGTTTTAATGAGAAAGGACTGCGGTCACCGGGGGTGCTGTAATTTGTCTGAACTTTAATTCATCATGTCATCTATAGCCATTTTTTCTCACGCTCAACTAGCCTAATTAAGGTGCCTTTTCAGAGTGAAGTGACATCTATTTCTCAGTATAAAGCCTTGAATTTGTCTCTGCCTCTGAATATGTGAAAAACCCCTTTGTGCCTTGGCTGACAGAGGACTTACACTGCCTCTGTTACCCTGGAAACCTTTTGAGAGGTGAAGGGGAGGACAGCCAAAGAGGAGATCATCTTGGCCTACAACCACAGGTAAATCCTCTCTATGGCAGTCCAATTCAAATAACCTTACCATTAAAAAATAACTCCTCGCGGACCAAAGAAATCAGCAAAGTCGACAAATTCCCTTTCTATTTGTCTAATAAATTTGCATTTGTTATGTTCTTTATAATTGCACCCAACTAAAGTTCAGACTCTTGCATGAGCTCAGCGCTGGAGTGTGGGAGTGTGTTTACAAAAATCAATCAATTCACAAACTGTTAATGAAATACATTTACAAAAGAAATGTCCTACCTCAAGAATGCAGGTTCCTGGAGACGTGTTCTCTTTAATGGAGACATTGTAGAAGTTTTTCTCGAAAACAGGCTCATTGTCATTTATATCCTGAAGTACGATGTTTACCACAGCAGTGGAGGACAGGGGGGGTTTCCCTCCATCTCTGGCTACCACAGTTATGCTGGGATTGGGGTTCTTTTCATAATCCATCTGGGACAGAGTAGTGATAATCCCTGTAATGGCGTCTATACTGAACCAGTTTGACTGGGGGCCTTGGCCTTGCAGGATGCTGTAGTTGATGTCCCCATTGGGACCTTGGTCTTTGTCTCTAGCCGTCACCTGTAACACAAAACTCCCTGGAAATACTACCTCAGGGATGACCTGTCTGTACACTGGCTGGTCAAACAGAGGAGGGTTGTCATTGACGTCAGTCACCTGGATGATGAAGGAGGACTCGGCCCTGAGAGGGGGAGTGCCTGAGTCTGTTGCCATCACCCTCAGCTCATAGGTGTCTCTCTCCTCCCGGTCCAGAATCTGGTCCACACAGATCAGATAGATGATACTATCCTTAGTGGTCAGAGCAAACTTTCCATCTCCTCCCTCTAGCGACACATTGACATTAGCATACTCTCCGTAGTCTGGGTCAGTGACTGAGATCCTGGCTACATACTGTCCCGGTTGTGCACCCTCTGAGATCCTGGGAGATCCATCCTCACTAAGAAAGATGATGGTCATAGTGGGCTGGTTGTCATTGTAGTCTCTGACGTGGATGGTAACAAATGCATTAGTAACCTCTGGCTGAGTTGCGTTGTCTTGCGCCTGGACCACCAGCTCATGGACTCTTCTCATCTCAAAATCAAGTGGCTTGTTGAGTGTGATGACGCCGCTTCGGGAGTCAATTACAAAGTAGCGGTCTGGGTCACTTTGTCTCCTGTTGATTTCATATAGCACCATCCCGTTGTCCCCTTCATCAGCATCTGTGGCAAACACCTGCAGGATGTTGGTTCCCGGTTGGAGGTTCTCAGAAATGATGGCATGGTAGCGGCTCTGGTTGAAAACAGGAGCGTTGTCGTTAATGTCTTGGACAATAATATCTAATGTCATCTGATCAGTCCTTTTAGGGGAACCACCATCAAAGGCCTCCAAAGATAAAGTGTAGGTGGATCTTTTCTCTCGGTCTAGAATGGCATTGACCACCAAGTCCAGATAGAGCACCTCACTGCTTCCCTTCCTGGTCTCCAAGGTGAAGGCCTGGCCGACATTTCCATCTTTGATAAGATAGCCCTGTGTCGCAAACTGGCCTTGATCAGCATCCACGGCTGGATCGAGAGAAAACCTGGTCCCAATGGCTGTCTGCTCAGGGATTTTAAAAGTTGCCCGTTTTCGTGGGAATGTCGGGGCATGGTCATTTATGTCATTCACCTTGATGGTGACCTCCACAGTTATACCTGTCATGGTGACTGCAATGAAGTTGTATCTATCCCTCAGTTCCCTGTCAAGTATCTTGGCAGTTTTGATAATGCCTGTGCTCTCATCAATGTCCAAATCACTGCCCACGCCTGTTCCTTCATGGTCTGAGATGAAGTACAGGGAAGCTGTGATGCCAGGAGGAAGTCCAGCACTGATGTCACCAACAATGGTTCCTGCTGGTTGTTCCTCATCCAGCTGTAGCTCAAGGGTCCCCAGGACCATGGGTGAGTGGACTGTTAGAAGCTCCAAGGCCACGTACACCATTAGCATTATCCTTCTACTCCACCAACCCTCACGATGCAAAGGGTCCATTGTAGATTTTCCAAAACCCTTGGCAGCTGTCATTTTGGCTGTTTCTTTTTAAACCTGGAGACACACAAAGAGGAAAAGCTGAGCAATGTCAAAACCTGACAACAGCAGAAAACTAAGAGAAGGTGTATTATTTCTGTGTCAAAATACAAAGTTAGTTTAAGAAAAACAAATATATGCCTTAAACACTTTCCCATATGTTTCATGGGCTCTGTTTCCAACCACAGCACATACAATAGGCTCTGCATATAACATTTTCCTACACTTCTTAGTTCACATAATAAGTCAACACCTTGTTCCTCCTACATACCAGAAAGCTCTCCTTTGCAAAAGAAACATCAAAACCACAGGCTGGAGCATACTAGCTCAGACTGGGAGTCTTTGGCTTTCGCTACTCAACTCCAATTAAAAAGGTGCAGGAATCACTTTTGCCAGGCTGCTCAACCTCGCATGTAAGTCTAGGAGGTGAGGTCCTGGATTTTAATATTTAAGTGTGCCACCACATTTAGCTGTCATGGAACGAGCAGTTGTGAGAAGCCGTGAGAACCATTTTAAACATTTGACTCTCCCCAAGAAAACATATCGGTCTTTCAATACTTGTGAGAATTATGACTATAAGTGTTAAATCAAGAAAAAAAATATCCAAATATTGATATTTAAAAGCAGTGAGGGTGTGAGAATTCCTTGAATAAACAATGGGCACACTCTGGCAATAGACCCATACCACTGCAGAGGATGTGTAATTGAAACTGAGAGACACTGTGGAGCAATGTGGAACTTGTTCAACAAGACTGTCACCATCTGCAGAATAATCCAAAACCACCAAATGTCTGGCACACATAAAATTATTGTGTCGTTTTCATTAAATAAAAAGACCAGCTTCCAATTGTCTGTGGTTCTGTCTGAATTAATGTTATTCATAACCTCTCTGACTTGTTTGCAGAGTAAATTTAGCTTTAATTTGGAGGAAATATATTCAGAAGCACACATTATACTGTATTAAATTTAGAGGAATTGGGTTTCTAGTGAAAGCTCTCTAATGCTCCCCCCAGTGGTTTAACTGATACATTGACAGAAAGACTCACAGAACATCTGTGTGCGAGCATGTGTGCGTGTGTGCTAAATACCTCCTATGTGCCCCTGAATGCAGTGTGGCGATGTGTCTCAGCCACGGTGGTGACAGTGTGTTTGAGTGACAGAATTGTACAGCGGAGCTGAAGGGCTCCATGCAGTCTACCTCTCTCCCTTTTTCTGGCTCTGCAGCATTGTAATTGAGGTCTGCTGGAACTTGGCCATATGCACACAAGATTCCAGGGCTAATTTCAGTCTGCCATGATTCAGAGTCCACAACACCGAACGTATTAACTTTAACTTAAAACTGGTTTGAATTCAAGTTAGTGAGAAACCTTGGAACATTACTTGTGTTGAATTATGACATGAAAAACTTTGCTTTTACCACATTTTCTGCACTACTAGTTCAGTTCTTGTTCATTATTTACCTGTTAGGAATAAAAAATGAACACTGGATCAATTTTCTGCTTTCATTCCTAAGTCATATTACTTCCACAGAGACCATAATAATTGCAAATGACAGAACCATAAAAACAAGCACTACAAATTTACTCTTGCACACCATATGTTGGTTTGCTTTGTGAGTGCTGCTCTTTGCTAAAACATAAGCATATCCACGAGACCCTGAAAATCTTGACAGTGCTTGAACTTTAAAGTCGCAGTATTGATTTACTTCACTGCAACACTGGGGATGCACTTTTACAAAGCTCACTCCAAAGCACAAAGAATAACTTTCAAGGCCAGAGTTTTTGTCCAAATGCCACAACTTGAAATAATGCATTCTCTGGTTGAGCTACAGCGGAGGACCTCTGCAGAGCTGCGCAGCTTAATGGATAAAGCAGACACACGCGGGTAGGCTAATTGCACAATACCAGGTTGCAAAGGACATATGGGTTAAAAAAGATTCAACATGAAGTTTAAAAGAAATGTCTGCACATCAAAGCAAGATGCTCACCAAACTGACAGAAAACACCGCCATCTACCCCGACACCTATCATTGAGAGTGTGTACGAGTGAAAAGCCAGTTAGCAGCTGAGATAAAAAAGGCAACAACCTATTCGTGAGTAGGGCTTCAGGGAAAGCAATCCGGAAAAAACAGTTCAGAATAGCTGCTGATGGTTGAAAGCTGTTGTATTTAGTAAGCCAATCCCATTGTGGCTTGGATTCAGATGTTTTCCTTGCATCATTGTCCTAGATCATGGTGAGTCCCTCCCACTGGTAGTTAAACACTGGTGAAGAGTTTTGTTAAGATGATGTAACTGCTGGATGATTAACCCTCATGTACCTTCAGCCACGACACTAATATATTTAGTTTACGCGTGATAAAAGCATGATTGTTGTTACTCTACACACAAAACCTACACATGTGCATAGAACACATCACGTGCACCTCATTGTTAGCAGTAACTATGGCATTGACCCAGTTTCTTTTGAATCCTCTAAACCAAGTCGACCGACCAAATCCAAGGTTTCTAGGATTTATATGCAGAATAGAAACCTCTCCATGAATGCATTGCATATAACTCTGGCTACTTTTCCAGCATGACTGGAATCAGCATAAAAGTCCATTGCAGCAGTGCATGCTGGGAACATCAGTGGCACATTTCCCACTTCTCCACTGTGGTCTAGATCATGTTTGGCAAAAATGTGTCATATCCACTTTTCATGACAGCTGAAAATACATTTGCTTATTTATTTTTTCACTTTTCATTTTTCTGTGAAGCATTATTTGTCTTTTCTGTGCAACTATCATGACAGGCAGGCCTTTGGTTTGGAAAAACCTACAATAGACAATGCATCTGAACAAACAGTGCAGCCTCCCCCTATGAGCCAATACCCACATCACATAAAGGAATGCCAAACTTCTCATAAAATAGGAGTAAAAGAAACTGTTAAACATCATAACTAATACAGTGGACATGCCAAGTCATATAATGTCATCTGAGAACACTTATCTTGGGATATTGAATAACTATCACTTATCTTTAGTTAATATCAACCATACATGATATTTGATATCGTCCCTAACAAATTTAATGTGGTGCTTTCCTCGTCTAACCAGAGTATCTGATCTCCAGAGATACAGTACATATCCACAAACCTGACCCCAGACACCCTACTTCAGCTGCATATTTTAATTAACACAACCAAACCATTTTCACCACCAACAGACCAAGAGGGACAGTTTACACTGACAGACTACGTAAAATGAACTTCTAATTCCAAGTCATGATTTCAGTTAACTCAAAGAAAACTTCTGTGGTTTCAGGAACATGCCAGGCTGCCTAGAGCTCAATGGAGCCATAATGGAAACCACAGACAGAACTACAGATTGACTGGACGTGAGGATGACAGGCTTAGCACAAAGAAAACTAAAAAGCTCTGAATGTTTGCCAGACTATTGCCTCTCAAAAGTGCCACGTTTCTGTGCTCTGCATTAGTCTTTGAAACTTGGGTCCTGAGGCATGTTAAAAAGGCCAGGAAAAACCATCACAGGCCTCAGATACACATGCACTCTTTGGCCATAACAAACACGATATTGGGAAAACACACAGGCTACTTTTTCACAGTGAGCTGAAGGTTTCTGGGGGTTTGTCACAAGAGGGATCATCCCTTTCCCACAGCATGAACAGCATGGGTTAGTCCAGCTGTTTGTGTAAGATGTTCCAGATAAAAAAACACACACCTTATGTCTTTGAAGATGACACCATCTGATATTGCGTTTGCAGCACAAGTGGTTGCATCATTAAAAACACATGTGTGCCGAGGTACAGTAGCAAGACTGCGAGGAGAGTTTGGACAACATTACTACATTTAAGGTCAAAGTTCATAGCATATGTAAACCCTCACATAGATGAGGACAGGGACTTTTTTTCTGAAACAATGGTGTCCTCAAAACTTTCCTGCTCTTAGTACTGATATAGGCGATTTATTTTAGTTGGCAGAGGCTGTCACAAAACAGAAAATGAATACTAAATTTGACAGCCTTCTTTTTGCACGACACCCTCAAAGCCTATGGTTGATGTACACTCGACTTATTTTACTGATGATGACACTACAAGAAGATGAGTCAAACCGCAGCAACTATAGCCCAGCAAATTTCCACAAATCTAAAGAAACAAGAGACATACTGGGTGGTGTTGGGGTGGCCACCCTGGGAGAGGCATATCTTGTGTTTTTCATTCCTTTTTAGGAGTCTGGAGCACTAGCTTCATCAACAGCATATGCCGGCTACAAAGACAAGACTAGTGAAATGATTACTTCATGCACTGCACCAAGGGTTTATGACATAATCTTTGGATTCTTATAAAAGCAAGGGAGGTTCAAATTTAGGTTTTTTCCCCTCAATGTTGCCTTTTGTGTTTGTTTTCTAATCATCTTCACTGAGAAAACACTTTATTCTAAAATGTCACACATTAGAATAATAAGAGAGAAGCTGATACTAATTATGAAAAACATTTTAATCAGGTATAGAAATTGGTGCATAGATGTTGATGATATATTGATGGATTACTTAAAAAAAAAGATAATTAGACAACTTTTAAAAAGCCTCTGCTATACAAGGGCTGATATTGTGATCAGTTTGCCTCTAATGACTATAATAGCCAAAGTAATGAGACACAAAGTGGCATCAACAGTTCAATTTAACAACTGTTGAAGTGGCACAGAGCCTATTTCACCAGAGGCACTGAACTGATGATGGGTGGTGAGAGAAAAAAAGAAAAGGAAAAAGAAAAGGAGGAGCCTGCAGCCCCTGTTGTGTCTAAAGTCAAAAAAAAAGGCAGCACAATTACGCAGCTGCACCATGGCAACCATCACATTCACAACTAAAGTGCGTGCTGATGGTACCCAGCGGGGTCTTAATTAATTTATTAATTGAGGGAAAGGAACACCTATTCACGGTCAATGAGCACAAGTCTGCCAACACAATAACTGTGGCGACATGCGGGTGATCGTTTGGTATGTGTTCAAGTGGAGAGTATGAGGGAGACAGAGAGGCGCAGCAGCGG
>OMNW01009268.1:7085-50897 GCA_900303245.1 Selene dorsalis
AGTACACATAAGAGTAATAATAAGACAAAGGTGCTGGGTGAGAACATTACTGCCTCTCATTACTACAGTCTAAAGAAAATTATGGTACATTAACTTTTATCTTTTATGTGAATATTGCAATCTGTAACATGACAAATCTGAGTGCTAATGTAATACAAGGAGCAAGAAAATATCTCACTGACAAAATCGACCTTTTGAGGTTTAAAAAAGCAGAGAGGGCTTTTTCTCTACATCCTATTCTCTTTGATGACCAAAAGAATTGTGGGATACATTTAAGTGCTTTAAACTCTTTGGTTTGATTCATATTCTCTTGGACACAGAGAAGCCATTCTCTGTCGTTGTGGCTTTCTTAATGTCTCAGTTTGTTCCTCCATCAAGGTTACAGCACACTTGTCAGTATGTGCTTCACCCCACCCCCATCCCATCCCACTCTACAGCTGTATGCTCACACACTGTCTGCCAGCAAGGAAAATAATTAGGCCAGGGTGGCTGTCTGAGGCATAAAGATCCATTAGTAACAGATCTTACACTTTGCAGGCTGTCATTATAAAGGTAACTGGGGAGGGATGAGTGGGGCAAATAGAAACTGCCAAGTCTCAGATGAAAAACACTTCCTCTTTCACCTCCACTGTATTTATCGGAAGGACCACTAGCAGTGACCATACTGTATACATTTACTGGGCCATGTTAGTAAGTACACCTTGCTTGTGTCGGGCTGGAGCCCATTTTGCCTTTGGAATTCTTCATGGCATAGATTCAACAATCTCCTAGAAAGATTCCTCAGATCAACATGCTAGATGAAGACGAAAACGCTGGGGCGGTGTTTCCAGATTTTCCCACTTTGAGACTAATTTCCAAAAAATACTGGATTGTCTTGACCATGTTTACATGCCTAAACGCATTGAGGTGCTGTCATGTTATTGACCTGTTAGATGTATGCCTTAATGAGCAGTTGAACAGGTGTACCTGATAAAGTGGCTGGTGAGTGTATGTGGGTAAGCATCTTTTGGTATCTCATTCCTTACAGTAGTGTAACCATGGACATCAGGCCAAATGCATATGTCACTGTATTTCAAACAGTAGTCAACAAATTACCACGGAAGTATTTAATTCTTTATGAAAAATGATGGCTTCCCTTTTCAGGGCTCATCAGTTTCTACTTTTGGAACCAACACACCTGCTACCAATTACTAGGATGGACTGAATCGGGATGCATTTTTGAAGGTGCTATGGCAAAATGTTACTCAAAGACTATAAGCTACATACTACATTTGCATGGGTGATATTGTAATTAGAAAATGACACAAAAACAGACAGAATATTATTTTAACATGATATAAACAGAAAATGATTAATTCAGTTCACCACCTTGTTACACCGAGAGAATTTGCACTAATTTGTCTTTTGAGGGAGTTTATTACAGCAGAATAACATCCTGGTATTTGATGTGGAGTATAATAAAAGAAACTGGTATGATTAAGATGCCTGTCTATGAACACATTTCTTGTCACATATGTTCACATGAGGGGACAGACTGGAACTGGAACCATGTAAAACAGACAAGACACCACAATACACATTCACAGTATTGTCATGTGGACTGTAACACTAATTCAAAGCCAATGATTCTACACACAAAGGTGTGAAACATTTCATTTGACACACCTTTCTTACGAAAAGGGAAGGAAAACCAAACAAACACCAAGGCCATTAGCTTTGTTTAAATTCACAAATAATGCAAAGATAATTTCAGTTGTGCCATAATATGAGTTATCTGTTATTGAACCTCCTTATTTTAGTCTCTCTTCCGCACATGCACGGACGCACGCACACACACGCAGTAGCACAGTACAATAGCATTAAACAAAATGCATTATTTCCATTATAAACACACCCAGGAGAGGGCTGCCTTTGCCTTCTGAGGACTGAACATAATGCCAAGGTCAGTGAGCTTCTATTAGGGATTTACCATAGCAAAGGTTTAATTAATTAGGCCTAATTTGAAACAGTGGTTGGATTGTCTGCTACTTCCCCTGTAGAAGATACAATATAAAGCACTGTTGGTCTTTCAGAGGCCATTTCAGGTCAAACAAAGCCAGTTCAGTTTTTTTTTTGGCCTTACTTTATTCTGAAGTAGGGCTGTAACGTTATTTGTATTCCTCCCATGCCATCACGGTATGGGTGTCACGGTTTGGTGCACACAGTCATACAACGAATACATCTGATGTGTATTTAACAAAAAAAAAAAAAAGTTGCGTCCTCACTCCAATCCAAGGAGTGGTCATGAGCCTAAAAGCTGCTGGCAAACTCATTACAGACAAAGAAGAAAAGAGGTGAGAAGTGTGGGTTTAAGAGCCGCCTACTTCATGTAAATTGCCTGTGTGGGATCACTTTGGCTTCCCAGTGAAACACAACTGCAAAGGCACGTGAGTGGTCGACCAGACAAAGACTGTTGGCCATGTTTCACGGAGGTGCAGTGCGTTGCCGGAAACACATCAAACCTGATCCTGTACTGGCGATTGAGAGGACGATTTTTTTTTCGTTATAAAACATACACATGCTGTGCAGCGCCGCTCCAACTTTTTTTACTCAAAGTGCAGCCAAACACCAGGCTAAAGAGAGAGGAACAGCAGAGTGCTCCTCTGACCGCTGGGCTCAGCAGGAGAGCTCACTGTCCTTTTTCTTTTTCAGTGACTGTCAGGTACACAAAGGCGCTTGGTGACACACGTGTCGTTATGCATTCTTCCTTTTTGTCGCGCATGCGTACTTGTGTACCAGTTATGTGCACCGCTGCCTCTTATAACATTCCTAATGCACTTGTCTTATGTTTTATTCTATTTTTTTTTTAATTTATAACAGAAGATAGATTTTAGTTTTGCAGCTAGTCTTATACATGTGTGACTTTTTGTTGCTTTTTTCCCGTTGTACCGAACCTGTACCGTCACACCCCTAGTCAGAAGCCTTTACTGGCTTTGCATGCTCTTTTTCATCAACATCTTCATGATCACCATTAGGAAAGCCACGTTACCACCAAGCACCTTCACTGAAGCATTCCAGAGTTAAGTTCTTCGATGGCTGATAAGACATGTAGTAATACAAAAGGGTCCTGGGAGCAGATGCTATGTGACCACCCCCCTAGCATTACAACAGTGTTAATGTTTTGGCTTTAACCCCTTTTTACTCTCAGAAGAAGAATGTATTCTTCTATTTTGTTAAACAATACTGCAAACCCTTTCCAAACCATGTGGTGTCAGAGTTCATCACTATCATCTCCGTGCCAAAAAAAATACCAAAAATGCCAAAACAACAATGACACAATCAACTCACCTTTCAGGGAGGTTATAAGTTTCAGCTTTGGTTGAAATAGTTTCAGAGGTTTTGATTCAACTGCATGATTACTTTGGAGGATGTTAGGTAGTTTGAAGGTACTTTTGAACTGTACTTACATTTTACAGAGAAGTGTATCTGTTATTGTCGATATGAATGGAGTGGGTAAAATAATAGAAAAATTCCTTCTTTGCTGTTTCATTCTGCTCTGTCGACCTTAGCCTGATACCGTTGTATGAAAGAGCTGCAGCATACCAAGGTGAAAAGTTAAGGTGAGAATGTGAAAAATGATTTGCAAGTAATGATGTCATTGACTCAGTGCAGAAGTTGAAGAATATCAATTTTCGGTGAAAACAAATACCTTATCTGTTCTGTTTCTTTCGTGCTAGCAAAAGGCACCAGTGATTTCCAGCGGGTCATAACAGTCGGTGAGAGTCTGCTCTCTGCCAGAGGTTGTTTATGAAGGAGGAGTCTCCACTTTGTTAAAGCCACAGTACAACCAAAAGTGGTATTTTAGTCGTTCCATCGACTCAGATAGAGGTATATATCTCATCTCTTGCTTTTCAGCCAAGTCAACTTAAGAATTCACATTCTCAGTACCATTCACATCATAACAATA
Source organism: Selene dorsalis (assembly GCA_900303245.1). Lineage (NCBI taxonomy): Eukaryota > Metazoa > Chordata > Actinopteri > Carangiformes > Carangidae > Selene > Selene dorsalis. The sequence goes on from OMNW01009268.1 coordinate 11,032, forward strand.
ACACTAATCCAAACTTGTAGTCTTGACTTCAAATATTTGAAAGTGTCTCATGAAAAGTAAGTTATGTCAGATCAGTCTACACCTGTTATTTCAATATGCCACATACATAATATGTAATACATAATATTCTCCATGACAACGTTTTATTCAGTGGACAGTGCAGACACAAGAGGCTAAATATGTAAATAATTAGTTTACTTATAAAGCAGATATGAGAAAGTCCTAGAAGCTGAAAGCTGCAGGGGAGCAAAATCTCTCCTTTTCTTTTGTTCAAAAGACTTTAAATAGCCCAAAGATGAGCTTAATCAAAAATGTGTATTCATGAAGAGCAGGACAAAGGATGTCTCACCTTTTAATAATTCTCTGCCTTTCCGTATCTATGGAATATCTTTTGCCTGTTCAATGAAAAAATAAGATGCACCATGGGACCAAATTTGATTTGATAGAGAGATGTATTATGTTCCTACGACAATAGTCCAACTGTCTGCTTAGCATACACACTCTAAACCACACACTTATGCACACCCTCTTGGTTGCACAAATATACCACACAATTTTTTTTCCCTCTTCTCTGTTTCTGTTCTCTCTTTTCCCTGTGTTTCTCTCCCAAACACACACCAACACACTGACAAACACAAGATGCCTCCAAACATGTACACATTCAGTATCTTCTTTTCACCTTTTCATGTGAAAGACATTGTGTGAATATATGTGATAGGTAATGAAATCCACCTTAGTATCCTATCATATTAGTTCTGAAGTGAATCTGATAATGATATGATAACAATGTGACAGCAGTGGAGGTGATAATAATCATATTCTCCTCCATACAAAGATCAAAGTAGACTTCAGTTGCCAGGCAGGCTCCTTGTGGTGCAGGTGTATTTTTCTTCATACTGTGAGTCAAATTATTTCATTTGCATATTTGACTAGAGGTGAGATAGTGGTAATGAGAATCTTTTAGGCGCACAGACAGAGCAAAGAACATGACCAATAGGGCCCATCTATTAATGTGCATATTCTACCAGTTATTATTAAATAAAAGCTGCACAGGTCTCTCTTGGATGTTCCTATAACAACTTTTTCTATGAACTGCTATCTGGGGTTATGTCAAGTTCACATACAACTATAATATGAGTTCCTTTTTAGATGACATGTCTAAGACGACAAGCCAATAGAATCTAAACAACGTTAAGTGCAGCAGCATTCAGCATTTAATCGACATACATCTAGACTAACAGTTTGGCTTTTGTTATGTGTATAACCATGCGCTAAAATAACATGTAACCAACGGCACAATGCCAGAGCATTTTATTCAACAACAAAGCATGGATGGCTCTGTCAGATATCTAGTGGTATATATGCACTTTCTGACCAAAGCATAACAGTTTCCTGATGTGAGAAGCCTGAAGCTGTTTGTACATGATTAACACCTTACACTCAGCATACCATCAAGGCAATATCTTCTAACAGTGAGAGCAATGACACAGCAACACAACGTAGGATGGCAGGTTAGATAAGATAAGATAAGATAATCCTTTTTTGTCCCACAACGGGGAAATTTACAGTGTCTCAGCAGCAAGTGGATAGCAACAGACAGAACTGGGGTAGGTTTCCCTAATTTACATAAGTGTATGAGAAAAAGAGCTATCAGTGTGCAAAAAATAGTAATAAAAACATAAACACTATGTACACAAATGGAGAACACAACGACAGCGGCAGTTACACAAAGGTTATTGCTGAAGCAGAAACCTTAAAGACAAAGTGAGACAGTTTGAACCTGTCCTTTCAATGTCCAATGAGCTTTGTAAAGCATTTCAAGCAATTGGAGAGGGTATTTTTGTGCTTGTTTTTGATTGCTCTGAGCTCAGAGCATGTCTTCAATAATGCAGTTTTCTTGTCATAAATAGGCAGTGTCATCTTACAACTGTTCTGCTAATGCACCTTCACAAGGTTGCTAAGCAAACAATGTATTTGCCATGTTTTGATTTCACAGCTCAACTTAAAATTTATCAGGGCACGTTATCATGTTAATTGGCCATAATAACATAAGGTAATGCTGATGCACGTTTCTATTGAATGAAACAGTAGTGAACACTAATTCATTTGCTGGTCCATAATTTAGCAGCTGACAAGTAAAAAACACGAATACATGTCGGAATTCTCACTCCAGTGACGTTACAGTACAGTGATGCAAATGGGTAAGGACCAAAAAAGGTGAGATAATGACAATGAAAATAATTTATCTTGTATAATACAAATTCTCCATCTCGGAGGCGACGTCTTTCCACATACAGGCTTCCTTCACCTTTCAAATGGGGCAGAGCTGTGCGCGAAACAGTAGGAGAGACACAGGCCAAGGGGGAACGTGATCGGAGGGAGAAACAGATCCGTGGAGCTGTGCACCGTGGATGTGCACGAAAAAATAAGCATGTTGCGCTACAGTGTCGCTTTGAGTTGTGAGAACACATGACGTACGTATACACTGAAAGTAGTGGGTTTTGTGCGCGTTTTACGTAATTGTCAGTCTGTTAAAAAAAAAAAATCTCATCTGATCTATCCAAATTTCGTAGGTGACCAATTTAAGGGTGAATTTGGCCAAAATGTGAGTTGTTTGCAGTTCTGTACTTTAACGTAGTCTACCTTTGAAATTTGTTCAACTCTCTCTCACCTGACTTCTCCCTGCCTCCCTGTAAAAGACTTCATGCAGCCATGCACAGCCTTCACTTTTGATAGGCTTCAAAGTGAAGGCTTCTAATAATTTGTGATGCTTCTTATTTGTGATGTTTAACCAATCCGATAATGCTAGGGGCAGGACAGTGTGCAAAACCCTAGTGTGTGTCTATGACCTGTATATAGAGAGAGGTGGTGAAAAAAAAACGAGCAGTGGGTAAATCAGTAGACATAATTATTATATATAAAACATACGACTATAAAACAGCCTGTGCCAAAACAGCGCCACGCTGGAAATCCAGCACCATGTCAGAGAACTTTAAGCCCTGTTTACTACAAAGAGCCTTCCTGCTCTGTGAGCACTTACATTTTTGGCAGATAGGGCCTGTGGGAACTAGACCCTTAACCCTGACAGTGTTAGCACCATATAAGCTCACTGAGCTACTGTACAAGAGTCATATATCACTTAAGTGAAACAGTTTTTCTTTTAAGAATGTAGCCCTTGGTACTGACTGCCCCAGATATCTACTGATAACTCACAATGTATGAATCACAACATGGATATTCAGGCTGGGTATTCAACTGTGGGCACTAATTTAACCAGGAGAAAAATAAACCAGTAATACAATGTCTAAAGCCAGGATTAGTGCATTTCAGAGCATACAGGATTTCTCAGTCTGGGCAGTATGCATCACTGGCCATGCCTTCTACCCTTTTCATACAATAGTGTGCATTAGTAAGCAACAGGATGGAGATGAATGAGCTTAATATGTCTTCAAATATCAAAGCACATTTTTTGGGCTCATAAGGTGTTTTTTGGTGTTGGTTATGTCCCTCCATTCCATCAAATTGGTTAGTTTTTGTTTGCCTTTTTGTTTAGTTTACACAAGGAACACATACTGTAAAGACCAAGCCACCATGACCGTATATGACAGTATACGGTCATGGTGATGACAGTATATTTTTACAGTCCTCAGTCTAACGCCTTTACATGTACATCTGGATGCACTAATGGAAGGTGAAACATTAGCAGCTCTGACATCGTCCTAAGCCAATATGCATTTGTGAGTGCTAATCTCTCCATCTCCAGCACCCGTATAGTGCATCTACTCTATATGTCTTATAGAGTATATCTATATATACAGTACATCTATTCATCTACAAATCAACTGTATATAGATATAGATACACTCAGAACTTTTTAAGTGTCAAGTTTTAAGTGTCCAATGTATGTAACAAACACTCAACAACAATCATCTGCTGTATGCCTTCCTTAGGACACCAACTTTATAAATCGAGGGAATTCAAAGCATGTAATTTAATAATATCACATTCTTTATCTAGAAAACTGGGCATGATAATAAGAGAGGCAATCATATTTAACTTGTCGGACATGTCTTTAACGTTAATGAAGCAAAATGAAAGAAAGAGCCGCACCTGGCCCACCATCACACCTACTATGACCTCTGTCATACTTTACAAGAATCATGTAGCAAACTTTTGACATGATGTTTTATACAGTAGTAAATGAAATAGGATGAATGTCACATTAAAATAGTTATTTTGTTTTCACTTATAAATTGTAGCTATAGAGATTAAAACACCAGACGGGTTTGGAGTCTAGTATTTTTGCTGCTGTTAAATGATCTCTGCAGGAAAATTCTGCAGAGCTGAGCTGATCACTAAACTATAATGTCTGATGAAAATAGAGCCAATAATGAAGTAATGCAACATTATCCTGCTGAGTAAACCCAACAAGAAAGACTAGGTTCCCGTGGGGCCAAATCTATAAACTATCCGTACACATGAAAAGTGTGCATACGCAACTTTCCACATATTTTTCCAAATTTATCAAAATCCACGGACGGTGAGAGTGTGCGTACTGGTAAGCATCTTTCAAACCATGCGTAGCCTCCCGTGTACACAGTCGTTTCAGATTAGTGTGATGTTGAGAGTTGGCAAAAAAGGATAATAAATGTGTGAATATGGGAGACATTTCATTTAGATAGTTTTTTCTTTCACTACATTGTGATAATAATAATTATGACCATCAGCCAGCTGCAGCAGCTGTCCAACTGCGTCTTGTGATGCAGTGACAGTAAGCGTGATAAGACAAGTGAACAGTGTTTGTTTCATGAAACAAGAGGAAATGAAAGAAGAAAAAAAAATTCTGTTTATTTAATTTGATGATTCCTGCAGTATCATATTAAGTTCCCTCACTTACATCGATACAGTTTATAATAATCTCATTTTGTAATTATAGGACACGGTCAGTAAGGATACGTTCATGCGTAGAGCTGTGGCACACTGGCACCAGAGACCAGGGTCTTCATCACAATCTATGAATAAAATAATGTACATTCTAATAAAGAACAAACTAGTTTGTTTTCATTGCATGTCTCATTGCAGTCAGATTTAAACTGTGTCTGAAACTGAATCTGTGTCTCCCGATTCATCTGTCACAATGCCACTGACGGCAGTTTGGATCCGGATAGATGCCATGCGCACATCAAGCAGAGAGAGTGCTGGGGTACACAAACATTGTGTGCAGTAATGCGCTTCTTGCGCTCTATATGTTTTCTTTTATCAGGTTGTTCAACCATTACTTCTATTTCACAATCTATGAAATAGCGCTTCTTCTTCTTCAACTGTTTCTTTCTTGCTTCCGCAATTTCTCCTTAAATTAAATCCCAGGCTTTTATATGCAAAACAAGCAACTGGGGGTGTGTCAGAGCCATCATGGTCAGAAGACTCATACACGTGTACACAATTTCAGGATGACTGAGATGTATGAGCAAAAATACGTGGGAATATGTATATGGGGTTTTATAGATCTGACAGAAAGACTGCATATGCATGTTTCTTGTTTTGTGCATACAGTACATAGATTTCTACACCTAAATATACACAGAGTTTAATACATTTGGCTCCTGGTGTCTGTACTGATTATGAGCTGTGGTCCTGAACTCTGCTGAGTGGCTCCACTGTGTTGCTCCGCAGAACCACTGACCACACTTTGAGAGACATTTCTAAGAGAGACGATGGCCACACAGAACCACAGTGGGCCTTTACAGCCGTCTCCTCTGTGCCATTATCATCTCTCCTTCTTGCTCTCCTTCATTCCATTCCTCTCTCACCCATGTGACCCAAAAATCTCCCAAGCCCACTCGGAATCTTTAGTGACCGCTCACCCAACACACACTTAAAAAACATTTTTTTAAAAATCATTCACTGTAAATGACAGCCAGAATATTTTACGAGTTCTTCCCTGGCATATGCGACATCCATCCACCATGTTCAGTGAAAATTGGTAAGGTACATTTTCCATAACTCTGCTGAAAATGTAACAAGCAGACAATACTCTACAGACACATAATCATCTGTCAGAGGAGGTGATGTGAGAGGAGAGATTTTTCATTTGCCTTAAATCTCAAGTTTTTTGAGGACAAATCAATCCTCATGTCATTATGTGTGCACCAAGTGCCCATTTCTGACAAGTTGTTGTTTTTGAGGAAGAGCTTGCAATTTTTCCATCTTTTAGGAAACGGCAGCTCATTGTGTGAAGCAGCATGTGTGGCCACGCTGGATATCCAGGTTATGGAGGTCTGAGGGTGTCTAAGCCCTCTCATCAAATGCAATACAAGGACAAAGACAATTGTTCTTTTACTCACTCGAGTCATGGCATCAAACACCATGATTCAGGATGTTTCTGCAGGACAGACAGTTATTTGGTTTTGCTAAACAATCTGCAACCGGTTTTACTGCCACTATTCTATACTCCAGTTGTAACCCTACAGACTAACTAATATGATCAAATTACCTAATATTCAACGTTTGTATAAAGTGAAGACTGTGTCTGTGGATACCTTTTGCATTCATGGTCACATACACACAAACAGTTGGCTCAGGAGTGGCATTAAAGAACATGGTGTCATGGCAGAGCAGAGCAGCCGGATAAAACAAGGGACACTGCTCAAGGCAAGTGTCACTGCACTTCATCTCACATTTAAAAAGAAGAAATGCTGTGTTCTCCTCTTAAGGATGGGAATTGTTTGTCTTATTGCTTAACATTTCCGCACTAAACATACAGTGCATAAGAGAAGTGAGTCTGTCCTTTATTGATATGGTCTCACCAAACTTTAGATTGTTTGCTCTGCACTAAACAAACATCATATAATACTGATTCAATTAACGGAGAATTCATGAAAAGTTTATATATTTCTCCTATCCAACAATAGAGGCAACATTCCTTAAAAAAAAAATAACACCCTACTGCAGAGACAGTTCTTGCCTGTATTTTCTCCAGGAGTAGTAGCAGCCTGTTTCTCAAAGATAACAGTGTTATCTAGAAGTGTAAAAGTATAACATAAAAAAATGGGTGTACTGTCAGTGATGACAATGATACTTGAAATGCCAAATGAAAGGCTGGTTAGGAGGCTTCTATGAGGGGCCATCAGAGCTCGGCTTTATTCATGGTAGGTCCAACCACTAGCCTGACGGTGTGTAGTCTAATTAGTATGTCTACATTATGATAAAGAACACATTTATTGTAAGTTCTTGTATGGAAATTTGTGTTGCATAGCGGCTCCACAATGCTCACATGTTTAAATGACACAACTCAAACATATTTATAAAACAAGAGAAATTTGATTAACAAGAAATAAATAGAAAAAAACAGCCAAGGCGTATAAAAACCACTATGCAACACACAAAAGCTAATGATAGAAAGTCTGTCTCCAGGATTTCTGTGTGTGTGTGTGTGTGTGTGTGTGTGTGTGGTGGTTTGGTCATCTCCTTTTGCTCCTCTGTTTGTTGGGCAAACATGACACTAATAACAGGGGCATTCACTGATACCTATTCCAGTCACAGCACAATGCATTACACAGACTGGCTGAATGACATACCTAAATTGACCGCAGCCTTCATTAGTGTTATCAGTTATGCTTTCCCTGACCAGCCACAATTTCAACCATAAGAAAGGCCTTTTCACAACGTGCGCTCACAGTAATCTCTTTCATTTTAGTAAATTGGGCAACAAGAGGTATTAGTGTCATTAACAAACAATGGTTCTTAAAAATGACCCTTGCAAACTGCACATTCACGGTTCTTTCAAAAGCAGCACAGAATGAATCAACGTGAACTGGTGAGAAAGAGGAAGAGAATATAAAGCGCAATACTAAGTTGGACTACACAAGGCCCCCGGACACATCAGAATTCCTTTTGAGTGCATGGAAAAATCTACAGAACATGTTGAATTTTCTCTGGGCCAAGGCAAGTGTCAGGGTTACAAGGAATTCAACTTGATATGATACATTTCTAATGTACTTCTTGCTCCATGTGCTACAGACCAAATCAAATCACCAAACAAGGAAGTAAGAATTAAAAAAAGAACAACCATATGAATTATATATCAAAATACACTTCTTTAGGAGGAGTCCAGCATGGAGATAATGACCACTCCTTCAGAACAGGGAATGAATCCAACCAAAGTAAGTAGAAGAAACAAATCCTGCAGGGACAAGGCCGAGCGACGCAGAAGACACAAACGGGCAAAAGAAAATCTTGATGAAGTATGCAAAAACAGAAATATATATCAGAAAAGCAACCAGGAGTAATAAGAAGTAACACACATGGAAAGGGGCATTTGGTGTCACAGGGAGAAAGATAAACAGAGAAAGTTCAAAAGGGATGTGAAAGAGAAAGTTTGTGGGGTTTTCTGACTCAGGAGTGCAGTGCAACAGCCCAGTGATTCACCCTGTGGCTTCAGCTTCGATCTCACAGAAAGGTCAATGCATCTTTTAAACTACCTGTTACAGTGTCACTTTCGTTGCCTGTCTAAAGCACAATGAATTGCTTTCTGTGTATGTGCAGCCTGTATAAAATGTGTCAACGTGTGTGTGTGTGTGTGTGCTGTGTTTCCATTCAGCACCAGTGGTGCCACTGCCCATTCCTCCTGGTCCGGCCAGGACTTGTGTCACCCTAAAGCACAGAGCCTGTGTTGTGACAGAAGACTCGGGCCAATGAGGACAGACTAAATTCCACCTCTTCTTCTGTTTATGGGTGTAAAAGCATCCGTGTGCACCACTGTCAAATACACCAATTCTAAAGCACTTGTATGACCACAGTGGGACCATTTCTACAGTCACAGTACTGGAATAATAGATTGCACATTTTTCTGTTGACTCCCATAGCCAGTGACAGTTAGGGTGATAACTGCCAAAGCTGTGAAAGGTTTTGTGTACATTCGGAGATTCATGGTCTTATACTGCATTGACTTAGACTGTCATTACTGACAATACTACAGGAGGTTAGTGCCAGTTTCTCTGAAAAAGTCAATCTGGCTGGGGAATCTGCTGAAGTGGATGCTTATTTTTAACTATAAGCATCCATTTCAGCTTCACATGCTGTCACATGTGAAGTTCTACATTTCTACAATGTACTAGATGCACATGTAGACCATATGGGCCTATATGATGCAATAGGATTGGTAAGTTCATTCCTCTTGAGCTACTTGTAAAGTAGCTGAAAGGGAACAGAATTGTTGGATATTGCCGAACAATATGAAACTCCATTACAAAAACTCAAAACCAAAGAAAACTGTACACACCAAGGTCGACTTCGGTCTGACTCACCTGCATTGCATTAGGAGTGCAGCAGAAATCAACTGGATATTGTTAAACCCCAACATTCTTGGAAAGTATTTGTGGCTGTCGTGTTTCTTTGTGTTTTCAATGAACCTGCCCTTTAATGCAAGGTTAACTGTAGTTTGTTTTCTATAGAAATAATCTACAATGGTCTTAGAAAACCCAGAAACAAAACAATCCTGCAAAGACATCATCGTCTTCATCCCCACTGTCACCACTTTGCCACGAATATGATCATTTTCAGTGCTATCATCAACATTATCCACCCTCCCCAACACTTTTCCACTTACCTTGTCGTGTCCCGAAGAGAGTATTGAATCCACAGAGAGGACTTGATCTGAGCTATGCTGACCCAAGCTTCTTTTTTTTCCATTAATAAAGTATTTTTTCCTGATTTATGCTCAGGTTATCATCGGTTGGGTTTCTGAACCAAGTCCATCCCATCAGTAGAGGTTACTTTAAGTTAAACCCCGCTTGCTCACTGTCCCACTGCCTCCGTGGTTAGAGTGCCAGGTCATTGGTCAGCTGGTTGATACAGGTGACCCCCATGTGATGGAGGTCTAATGGAGAAAGAAGGATGTTTGCAGTAATGGCTGATGGGTGGATGTGGTCTTGAGGTGAGTGGAAAGTATTAGTGAAGCCACTCCAAGTGGTTGCAGATTACTGGAAAGGTTGCTGCATGTGCTTTTCAGTTGAACTGAAGAGGGGAGGATTTACAAAGAGAAGAGAAGAAATTGCTTCACCTGTGTTCACTCATTAAGCACATGGTCTATAATGGCCCACCATAGCCCACTCTGTACTCTATCCTGATTTATTCAATTGTGGTTAATGAGTAAATGCATTGTGAATTAATAACTGACTCACAGGCAGGATTCAGAGTATGAAAATAGGAGAGGAGTGTAAAGTGGCAGTAGAAGGCCTGTGTGTGAGTGGTGGAACCAAAAACAACAAACAAAGAAAAAGTTTGAAAGTGGGTTGAGAGAACGGAAAGAAAAGAGGGAAGTGAATGAGTAACTTGAAAGAGACATGGTGGTGGCTATATAGAAATGTACGAGTGAGTGACTTATGCTGTATGTGCCTGCTATTCAAAGCAGAATATCAAATGTGTCTTTGCTCCAATCCTGAAACTCTCCACTCATTTTCTCTTCTGTCGTTTCACTTTCCATCTGTCATTCACTCTCTCCTCCTCATTCTCTCCTACTGCTCCTCCTGCTCTCACACACTGCACTTTGAAGTTTGTGTGTGTGTGTGTGTGTCTGTCTGTGTGTGCTTTTGGACATAGTGAGTATATGTGCATGCTTGAAAGTGTATCCACATTACTGTATGCATCAGAGGGTATCCTCATGGAGGGAATGCAAAAGATATGTCTGTGTGTCTGTGTGTGTGTGTGTGTGTGTGTGTGTGTGTGTGTGTGTGTGTGTGTGTGTGTGCGCGCCCTACATATGAATGAGTGAAAAGCAGACACTTGTGTTTGCACATGTGCGTGCTTGCTTGCGTCTCTTTGCCTTCATGTGACTGTGTGAAAGCAAAGCTAGCTGCATGCCGGGCAGATGACCTGAAGCCAGACACTGCTGTGTTTGGTTGAGCCTCACAACTGAGTGGAGAAAGACCCCAGCTGACTCGCTTCATAAGCACACGCATGCACACAAAAACGCACTGCTTTATCAAGCACTGGTTGGTGTGTCCGTCTGTGTGCAAGGCAGGGTAAGGCGAAACGGAAGGAGAGACTGAATAAAGGAAAACATGGTGGATGAGAGGGCAACATGAAAGAAAGATAAATGAGGGGAGGGGATAGAAGAATGAATAGAAAGTGCAGTGCTCAGTCATTTGGGCTAAAAAAGCTAAGATGTGGAAAAAAATTGGAAATGTGTGATTGAGAAAAACAGAAAGGGAGAGCCAAAATGCTTGTTTGTAGCCTGTGCAGGTAACAGCATGTTCTGCCCTCTAGTCCAATAACTGGTCTGCTGGATGCATCCAAATCGAAAAACATGAGTGCGTCTACCTTAATATGTGCATCTCTCTCCTCTTCTCTTTTCCTCTGCAAATCTAATTTCTTCCTCTTACTGTCCGTCATTTTATTTCTGCTTCAACTGTCTTATTCTTTCTCATGTTATCTTTTTTTTCCCTAGGAAATTACAACCACCTTAAAACTGAAACCTTTCCAGCTACAGTCAATCACCATTCTTCTCTATTTCAGCTTTTTCTTATACTCGCTGTTCATTATTTCCTGGAATACTCGAGCAGTCTTTCGGTAACTACAGTTTGACATGTACATCTAATAGGCAGGATCAGGGTCAGCAATCATATTTGTCACAGCTGGGGTAGGCAGAAATCTACAGCTGGATATGCATGGGCCTCATACGAGCACACAGCAAACATAGCCACAGCTGTCAGCCTTTGGCTACAGTGAGCAGAAGGAAAACATTAGCTACATTCAACATAACCACTCATCACCTGCCTTAATGATAAATGTACCTACACAACCAACCATTACAGCACACACAGATATTAAAGGAGAATTCAGTTTGCAGTCTATTACGTGTCCAATAGAACTACAGCTAGTTCATTATCAATGTACAGCTTCACCAAAATTGACACATAACCATCTGGAGGATATGCATATCTACATCTTAACTAGATTAGATTTTCTAAAATCTAAAACCAGCCGTGAGTTTTCAGACCACTTAAATTACACTGTTCTGAAAGGTGATGGAAATTTTGCCTATTGATGCCATAAATGTACCAGCTGGTCCAATATTAAACAAGGTGAGAAGTCACATATTTAACCTGTGATTTTTCTTCCCCCTGCACTGTCCTGCTTGAGCTGTACAAATCCATGTGCTTCCATTGTACCATCTCTGGAGTAGGATCCAGCTATATCATGTGTGACATCTCCTGTTGGTTTTTGAGAAGGCTTTTTGGAGCCTGGGGTGTACCACCAGCTGGTATGTTGTCAGCTATTTAGAGCCAGATGAGCAAAATTATGGCACACGGCCAAACCGTGTGACCAGAACAGAGATGATTTTGGTCAAGCAAGTAGTAATCACAGTGACAAATTGAGGAGGGCCAACAGATCCCCTCTTTGAGCATCACAACTCCACAAGCCATTAACAGAACTATGTTTATTTGTCTCTTGCAACTGCCACTAATCTTAAAAGCAAACTGAACTACTTTAACACCAATTCCTTGTGGAAAAAAAGGATCAATCTTGTGTGACAAGTGAAAAGAAAAGCCGACTGGGGACACATACAGATTTCACCAGTCAGCACAGGATATTATATCATTGTGGACATTTAATAATTACATAGATCTGAAAATATGTATTGGGGATATTCACTTATCAAAAGACTCAAACAACATGGCAACAGGTTTTTTCTTTTCATTTGTCAAACATCTGAATATTAATATGTATAACATCCACTGGCATTATATTTCTGCAATCTAATATAGACTCCCAGCTCCCAACTGATCACTTTGGGGGCATTAATTATCTTTTCAGCATTAAGCCATGATAGTTGCTGCTTGTTCTCTCCCTGCTTTTCCCTTCCCTCTCTTCCTGCATACCACCCCTCTTTCATCACTCTTCCATCCATCTTCCCCTTCACTCTCACCTCTCTCTCTATTTCTTTTTATCTGGCTAATTGTAACACATTCTAGCACTAAAGTTGCCTGTGTAGGAAGCATGGCTGATGGCTACCGGGTCTAACGCCGCACGGGGGGTGTGGAATTGAACAAGCATTGGCTATCAAAGCTGGTTAGCTTCACAGAGCTCCTGTCACAACTACACTCACAACACAACCTGTTTACTACCCAGCCCCCTGCAATTACCAGCTCCCCAGCAGGGGCTAAGCTATAGCACCTGGGGAAGACTAACACTATCAGCAGAGAGGGAGGAGAAGAAAGAAGGAGGGAGGGCGAGTCCCATTAAGGAGCTGAGGCAGGATGGTGGTAAGTGACAAATCCTATGGGACAAGCATGGGGAGTGCATGTGTGTGAATCTATGTTTAGACTTGTGTGTAAGCTGGCTACACCACTGCATGGTCTGGTAGGAGAAATTTGATGCACAAGGAGCCGTAGCAGGATGTAGTGTTCCATAGCACACAAAGAAGAGCAGGAAAATAGATGATTTTATCAAATGAAAGGGAGGAAATGAGTGTTTACTGTTATAGGCTCTTTGAAAAATACCCTTTTTCTATTAGTCTATAAACTGACCATTAAAATGATTGAATCAATGGAGGAAGGAACTATCTGTGTAATAAATGGATGTAACCAGTGGACACAGATATGAGGGTATTGGGAATGAAATAGTGTAAAAAAAAGCACTGTGTAGAAAAAGTGTGAAAAAGTGTACAAATGTATTGATGTGTTGGGCATGTAATTGCATGTGAATCAACCTGTCGCCATGACCTGGCCCCTGACTCACAGGGACAGTAGGACAGTGAAACAAGCAGCAGCACGGGGCCCCTACAGCCAAACACTGCTTCTCAACTGTCGCACCAGTGTCACACTGGCACAAGATGGGTCCAATCTAAACACAGAGACTTAAGTTTCCATATTGTAAATCCTAGTGAATTACATCTTAGGAACAGTAACCATGTTATGCTGTTACTACCACAGAGAATCTACAGAACCTACAGAAACTGACTGTACTCTTGACCGAATGAGAACACATTTTTGAAAGCATTGTAAGTATAGAAATGGAGAAGTAATGGGGACCAAGGATACCAAACTGTGGTTCCTCTTAACACATTTAGCCTATTTAATTCAACTACCGTGGTTACACAAATAAATTGACACATTTTTTGCATTACAGAGCATAACAGCCTTCAACTTGACTTGTTAGCTTTCAATTTGATTGCTGCAGATTCTGAAAAGGTTGTGTCCGTCTCCACAATAGTGCAGTCTAGAGTGTGACTCCACACTGCACAGCTACAAGGCTCTGCACTTAAATGGGCCTTGTATAATTGTTGTATCATTTTGTGTGCAAAATAATGGCAAGGGACCACTGAGGGTGCCTGTCTGGACAGGTAACAGCCTGGTTCAGTTTTTGTGACCCATATCACCCTCCCCTCAGAGTAGAGGGGGCATGGGTAAGTTGAGAAACAGTGGGCTAGGGAGCCCATACTGCCTGGACTAACTGTTAGAAAACTCTGGATATATTCCACAGATTCCACTTTTTTCCAGGAGTATCTGACAAAAAAGATGCAGTTTTTCTCTTATTAGCCTCACTGGTGGATTGTACACAGTGCATTAGCCATACACTGAACATAAAGTGCATTGCAACTAAGATATTAGTTTTTATGTGTTGTACCCTCTTATCTATACTCCTCCCTAATACTGCAATTCTATTTGATCCATCCTCATTTCCCCTAATCCTCCAAATATGCTTTTCATCATCTCCACCGTAAGTCATCAGATACTCCTGGAAGCCATTCCCACCTGAAATCTCATCACCCACCCAATCTGTCTTTCATCTTTCCAGCTCCAATCTTTCCATCTCTCCCCATCTTGGTCTTCTCTAAAGTGGGAATGACTGTAGTGAAAGTCTGATGTGGTCTCGAAGTGGAAGGAGTTTTTTTTTTTTTTTCGTCTTTCTCGCTGCCCACTTACATTGCACATCTACGCGGATGGACTTGATGGCAGCCACCCCCACCCCGTTGTCGGCCTTGCAGTAGTAGCGACCCCCCTGCACCCTCTGGATGCCCTCAATGCGCAGCGTCTCATTGTAGATGGATGTTTCTTGGAACTTGTCTGATGCGCTGCCTGCCGTCTTTGTCCACCGCACCTGCAGAGATTGGGGGGGGGGGTTAAATTGAGAAAGATGCTGTCAGTGAAAGCGAGGTGTAGCGAAGGACAGAATCAGTCAAAGTGTAATGGAGGAAAGCTGAGACAGCAGCAGAGACGACAAAAGGTTAAGAAAGCACTTTGGCATTTGATTTTCTTTAAAAGTTGTAACACAAAAAAAATCCACAAATGAAACCACTCAAACAAAAATTCATGTTTATGTATGCCACTCATAATTACAAATAATTACTAAAAAAATATAACATGTAATGATAACCTTCTTTTAAAAAATCAGGCAGACAGGCATTTCTACTACAGACGATTTATAACCCTTAAGAAGACGACCCTAAATGAAGAGGACAAAAAGCAGAGTGTCATCATTCTTTTGTACAGACACATCCTGGAGTTTGCCTCTACATCACTGCCATAAAACGAGGCTTTAAACAGAGACTGTTCTCCCAAGAAAAAAAAAAAGGGATTAGTCACTTCAGCAAAAGCTAGGATGAATTATTGTTACTCTTAATGTGTCGTATTTATTATTGTGACTATGATGATGAAACCCTTCTTGTTTTAACAAAGGTGCAATTTAAACTGTGACTATGATCTTTCCATTACTCACGCAAGTCACTTTTGGTTGCCTGTTGATGGTGAAATCTGACTTTAAGGTTTGTTTTATGTTTATGTTTTATGTATTCACATGATTACGGTCTCCACATAAATACGAAGTCACAAGCTTCACGTACGGTCAGTCAGGATTTATACGACAAATCTGTTTCCACTGAACATATCCATATTTTGTTATCTTTTTCTCCCTTGGGTTTTTTAATGTGCAAACTTGAAATGTGCGTAAAAACAAGTCACTGGCAACCCACAAACTACACAATAACGAAAAACACAGCACGTTGAAGTTCATGCCCAACAAACGGTTTTCACGTACATCCTGAACAGAATTTATGTCCAAAACATAAGCATCCTAAAAGTGACTCTGAACTGTTGTTATGCATGTCCACATGAAGCAAATTAAGTGACAAAAAGGCAGAGTGCTTAAGTACGACAGACAGCCTCTTATTGTCACTGGGCAGGTCATTAAATTGTCTGAATTACTGATCAAAATTATAAATGTACTCATCTTTTTTCCTGGTGATAAAATCACTGTATGCTCTACAGAGTGGAAGTTAATGACACTAAGCGCCGTACTTGTGGTGTCCATGATGCTAAATTCTGAACCATTAAGAGTTTTGACAAACTCTATATGGCTTTTTCACGCTTCGATTATCCCATCAGGCTGTGGGAACACTGCACGGCAGACAGCTACATGATACTTTCACTCGATTAATCAAATGCACAAATATACACACTTGCACTTTTCACTTGAGAGATGCATGAAAGCCTGAAAACTCATCAGCACTGGAATGTTATTCTCACATTTGCGCGTGTGTGTGTGTGTGTGCACAACTGTGTGTATAGTCCATTAATCCCTATTAACCCTTCTGTCTGTTATCAACCTTCGACAAGACTATCAACCATGTTCTGTTAAGGAGGTCAGAGAGGATAATGGGCAAAAGTCACCGATACACAGCGTGCATGTGTGTATTCGCCCATGCAAATGTTTGTGTGTCAAAGTGTGTGTTTCCTGCTTTCATGCATAGTATTGGTGTCCATATTCACTGCTGCACGCGCGTGTGTGTATGTCAGTTAGAAAGCAGGTTATATGGATTAGCGGATTATCAGGGCCTGTGTAAATGCTCCCTGTCTGTTTATTCAGCTCTGTTTGTGGGAGGGATTTGGAAGAAGCAGACTGCCATTTGATCAAACCAGCCAAGGTGAGCAATGAACCGAACCCTGTCTCTCCATGGTTTAGTGACTCCAGTTTGCATGCATGTGTGTGTGTACCTGTGTTTGTGTGGACCTTTGTGAGAGACAGAAAAGGGGAGAGAGTGAAAGTGAGCATGGGGTGTGCATCTGTGTTTCCTGCTTTTGTATCCCATCTATTCAAGGATTAAAAGATGAGAGAAAATCTCACAAATTACGGACATTTTGTTTGCTGCCACTTTGAAAAAGGGGGAATTTTAGCGATATTCATAGGATTAAAGATCAGGGACATTAAGATTATATTCAATTTTAAAATTTAAATTTAATCACAACATTATGTAAGAGGGGGCTTTGGAACAGGGGAAGTAGAATATTTCAGTTAAAAGCAGTTACTTTATGTCGTGGACACTGATGTGTCCCTTTGTCATGTGTGTATGCCAAGATTTTGTGGAAAAAAAGTGCCTCAGCATGAAATCAAGATGATGTATTGCACTCAAAAGATTATACAAAGTCAATAGGGATGGAAGCGGCATTTGAGCTTAGAATAATACTGCAAAGAGTGGCCTATTGTTAGAAAAGGAAAATCTGGTGTAAATTACATGTAAAGAAAATAAGTACGTAGGGAAAGAAAAACAGCACAAGTTAGGGAGAAAACCAGATGGTAAGTAGAGGGTATGTGTGTGAGGTGTGTGAGTGTGTAAGTGAGATATAGCTTCTTCTCCTTTTTTTCTTTTCTTTTTTCTTTTTTTACAGACAGTAAAAAAAAAAAGTGAATGAGAGGGAATGATATATACAGTATCGCTGGCAGCTGTATGATGGGGAGAGAAAAAGTGCATCACACTGGGAGTTGCTCCACCAGGGAGGTAGATGAAGCAAAACAGAGAGAGGTGATATTGCGAATAAAGGGGATATTGTGTGCGATGCAGATGACAGCCAGGAGGCAGAGGAGCCTTTATCTGCCTGTGACACCAGCAGCTTAAAACCATCACCTGCGCTCCCTTTTCTCTGACCTCTTTTGCTCTCCCTCCACGCCTCTTTCTTCTCTCTCCCATTTTTTCTCCACTCAGGTCCCA
Source organism: Selene dorsalis (assembly GCA_900303245.1). Classification (NCBI taxonomy): domain Eukaryota; kingdom Metazoa; phylum Chordata; class Actinopteri; order Carangiformes; family Carangidae; genus Selene; species Selene dorsalis. Next base: position 29,018 of record OMNW01009268.1, read on the forward strand.
GCAGAGAGGCCTGGGTATCTCTCTCAGTCCTTTTTCACTCCCTCATCTTATCCCTGCCTGGATGCTTTACCTTTCTCCTTCCTTTATTTCTTTACAAAGTACAGAAAAGCCAGACACTCCCTTGTCATCCCATCAGAACTTAATGCACATCCATCCATGCACATCCAGCATATTACACACGCATTACTAAATACATATTTTTCCAGACTTTCTCCCCCACATAGAGCCATTTGTTGAGTCTGAGCCTTTTTGTAATAATAGCTCTTACATTTGGTTAGAATTATAACACGAGGGGAAGATTTGGGTTCCCCTGGGATCCAGCTCGACATGAAATGCAGCAGGTTTTGTTCACTGTTTCTGTATTCAGCTGGGGAGCTGTATGCTGTCTAGGACACAGATGTTTCAACAGGAGAACAGACACAGTGCAGAGAAAAAAGCTGCTTTGTTGGAGTACTGCATGGACTGAAGTTAGGGAACACTTTGTGTTGATAGGAGGGTGGAATGCACTAAATCACTGACCAGGGCTGTGTGTGCTATAAATTTTCCATTAGCAGTTACATGTTGTCTGATCATCATTTGCAATAATTTCTTTTTACATGTTTGCTCCCAGCCAATACATTGCATTTTCTGCTGTTAGAGCCATAAACATAAATATACGATTACTATAGATGTTTTAGTGTGTGGGACGTGGAGTCTGTAGTCCTGTACCTCCTGTAGTGTGGTACTGTATTTATTTTGAAGCATCACCAGGTCTTATTTGTTTACAGTGTCTTTGGAGTTTAAGAGTCAATTTGGTTTGGTGAAATAACTCTTTCTATTTAAGGCTTGAAGCTCAACACAATAATTTGGCAGCACTCCTCTCAAGCAGTGCTCGCACTGTTGCAAAGATGTTTTGTGGTGCGGTGTTGTGTAATGTATTGTGAAATACATGAATAGACTTTACTGGTAATGTCAAGCATGCTACTGACTGACAAGCAAGTCAGCATGTTTGATAATGGTGGCTCACAGCATCTCCAGCTGCGGTAAATGATCTGGAGTCCATGATGCAGATGGACATTTAACAATACACTAAGGTCCTAGTTTATGTACACCTTACAAAATCCACTGCAAACCAACACAACAGCCCTGCAATAAAACATAACTCTATGAAGCTTATAATGTTAAGTGGATGAGATATTGAATGCACCCTTCAATGTTCGACCTCCGACATTACCATGAAGTTGAATCAACACCTCCCTGAGACAATGTCAACAAAAAGTGAACATTATGAGCTTCATAAAGGTGGGATTTATTGCAGAGCTCTTGTATTGGATTGCTGGATTTAGCTGTGTACTGAATAAACCGGATTCCCGCTCCAAAAGAGGCTTCAAGGGAAAGAGGAGGAGAAGGAGAGAAAGGTGTGTGCTGCTCTAGGTGGTAAGGGAGAGGAAGGCTAATGTGTGTCAACTTTACTGACAGGTCAGTGGCCTGCAGCTGTCTGTCTAAATGTCTGCCCCTCTCCTGCTTCCTTTTGTGTGTTTGAGGCTAGGGTGGGGGGTTTGTCTAAATCCCTTACCGTTGTTATTTCTTCTTCTTTCCCACTGTCCTTAAAATTGTTCTTCTCTAACATCTCTCCTATCCCTTCACACAGTCACACACAACACACACTCTTTCCCATCTGTCTCTGAGCCTCACGTCTTTCCTCAGAGTGACACAACACAACAGGATCGAGCAGACATGGTCCAATGGCTGTCCGACCCCGCTGCCCTGCTGTCTAAAGTGGAAACTGTCAGCACTACACAACAATACATGAAAGACCTTAATAGTGAATTAGCATTTACCCTGGAAAAAGAAGGTTGATGTGGCTGTTTACATCTTTCTCTCTGTGCTAACATGCTATCAATATGCAGCATGTCAGCTGCCACAAAAGATAAGAATAACACAGACAAATTGGCCTAATCTGATTCTGAATCATAATGACGCAATGATAATTTTGGCCATAGTTGAGTTTTGCCTGAGCCTGAGCAATAGAGAGTATAATCCACCTACCGAGAAATAGTAACTATGTCTCCCCTGTCCTGTTGACCCAGTCTGTATTGAATGTCTTCAATGTAATTTACCATCAATATGACACAAAGCACAACCGATGAGTAAAGAATAGTACTATGAAAAGTTAAACCTTCTTTGTTCAACTTCAGTGTAAGCAATGCTTAGCTTGCAAAGTTGCCCTGTCTCTCTGTACCATAGCTGCTTCCCAGGGTGTTACAGGGTATAAAGCTTTTATATTCCCTCTCAGTAACTCACCAAGAGCTTGCTAGGCCTGCCTGATACAATTTTTTAAAACTCGTTTCTCCATGTAACGCCAGCAGAGTTGACGATACAGTGCTTTATCCATCCAACTGGCTCACTTACCACGAATAGGCTTAAGATGGTAATCCTGTTATCAGGGAATACTACTTGGCACGGATGCAGACCCAAACACACACAAACCCTGAGACATACACAAAGAGAGGATGTAACATTTGAGCGAAATGTGTGGGGGCAAGGAAGAGAAAAAAAAAAAAAGACAACGACAAAAAAGTAGTAGTGCAGGTTGATAGCAGATTAAACCAATGAACAGACGCTGAAAAATAATCATACCCAATTTGCTTAGCAAACTGTGGCTGAATTCAATAACTGGAAGTGACAAGGTGTGGACGACTTACAGTATGAAACGAAACAAACTTGCCGATGGAAATATCTATTTTAATTATCTGTCACTGGGAGGGGTAAAATGAGGCAGCTGAGAGGAGAGGAGGAGAAGAAAAGAAAAGTGGTTAACAGAATAAAAAAAACTGGACTGAGGAATAAATATCATTTCAAGCCACTTTGTGTCACTTTGTTGATTCATGGCATCAGGTGTGGAGAAGATCAGGGAGAAGAAAGAAAGACAGAGACACGACTGGGAACAGATGAGAGACTTCCTTCATCTGGGAAGACAATTTGGGAGAATATAAGCACCACTGAAAAGGTGTAGAGGAGAGAAGGAGAAAAAAGAAAGTGCAAAAAGGAGAGGAGAAATAATGGACACAAAAACTGTTTCACACATGAGAATGAAACGTAGTGTGGAGTAGATTTACCAGAGCCAAGTGAGAGAAAAATGAGGTGGAAATATAAGATGAATGTTCCTTCATGCCAGTGAAATGGCCTTTTTATTATGTAATCTCCATTTATTAACATTTATTTTAACACGTAATCAATAGCCTATAGGTGATTGAAAGATTACTCAACTCAAGTAGTGGAACCTGATTACTGTCAAAAAAGAATGAGTATGAGTTAATGTAGTCATTTCTATCAGAATAAAACTTAGCAACAGATGCCATCACTCTGTTCAATATCACTGTGAACCCCTCTCCCCTCCTCTCCACGCAGAGATCACACAGCAAAAAGTTCAATAAAACTGACTCATTGATATTTAACACGGCAACCCTCTCCCTAACCTTGTCATCCAATATGAATGCCTTTATCGCTGCTTCTGCCTCTGTAATGTGAGACCAAGGCTGTGATGGAATTACAGGAAGCAGAGGAATCATCAGCATTTACAATAAAGTCATGATCTTTGAAAATATATCTAATGACTGTGCTCATGAGGTCACTGATGCTCATGATGGCGATTAGCATTTTGTTTGCTTGTAAGCATGGAATGTAACTAACATGATGCTAAGACTCAGCAGATGTTGAACAGTGCTTGGTCTTGGAAGACATCTGATTTTTTTCTTTTTACATTAAGGGAGTCAGTTTACGTTCTGTAATGTGAAAAGAAACCGGTATTTGTTCAACGTTTGCTTGACCATCAGATGGTTCGAGTCAGAGTGGAACAAACAGCGGCAGACATGAGCAGTGTGTCGACAGCCGTCAGCAACTGTGTCAGCAGCTATACCTTACACGCTCCGCATGTTGGATGTGTTACTCGTAGTAAGTAAGGGTTCATTAGCACAAGCAACGCACAGGGAGGTGGTGGGGGAATTCGAGCTCTTGTTTTCAAGCTGTGCGCGTGTGTGTAGAGTTGATAATCATGTTACTGCTGAGTGTCACGATGATGTCGGGCTGCTGAGAAGTAAAGACGAACCTGACAAACATGCACCTGCAGCATCTATGTGGGGTGCAAACCAGTGTCTATCAGAAAACACGTCCAAAGGTCTGCGATACACTGACCCACAACCATACAACCAAAAAAAAAAAAAAGATCAGATTGTCCAAAAGTGATCGTTGCAAGTAACTGCTCTGTAAGTCCTGTGGCTGTAGCTTGTATGTGTGCATGTGTCGACTGTCTGCTAGGGAAGATCTCCAATCTTATATCTTTTTCCAGCCATCCAAGACATTCACACACTGATAGAAGCATTTGTAGCACCCTCACTCCATCTGTCTATCTATCGCTCTACGTCTAGACAGTATTGCTGCTCTTTTCCACCATTTCAGTTAACTTTGTGAGCACAGATGTACCATCATTTACACCTCATCTTCATTATTTTTAGTCTCCGAAAGAGGGTTGTCTGTGAAGTGCAGTGTGTTACCAAGGCAGCAGACACTCCAGAGACACTCAAACATACAGACAAGGTATAGAGGAGTCCAGCATAGAAGTTGTTCCCCCCAGACCCATCACCAGCAATAATAAGCGTTTTTGTTTTTGCTTTTGAAAACTAATTTGATTTTGTCTCTACTCCTTTGCTGTCTCATGTAGTCAAGGACACAGACACAAAGACAGGCTCACACTCTCTCCCAGACACAGCTGAGGTTGCTTGGTCCTGTTGTGTTTTTGATTTCCATTGGTAGTAAGGTAGGTGGTAAGGTCACATCCAGACACTGCACAAAAGCAACATTTTTAAATAAAGCTCTGTGCATCAAGTGCTGGTTAAGTGACTGCAGTGAAATGGTTGATTTAGCAACTGGAGTCATCCAAACTCTTCTTCATGAAACCAGAGGCACAGCACAGCAGTTATAACCACCTTTATAACCATGCATGCTGTTCATGAAGACAGAGTGAAGACAATTGGTGGTGCACGGCAGTGACGTCATTGAAGTCGAAGGTCAGTGAAAAGCTGTGTAAAAAACCCCGGATGACAATAAGAAGGCAACTCCGAACCACTCCGTACTCTCAGGGAATAGTACTGGTGATTCATGACAAAATATTGGTGAAATGAACGAGTTTTGAGGCAGATAATGTCTTATTTAGACGCTACATCGACAACCTCTAAATAAGACAATGGGAGTAAGACAATGTGCAACTCCCATTATATGGATATACGCGGACCTTGAATGGATCTAAATATCTCCAAGTTACACCAAAGTTGTTTGGGTGAGTAAATGAACGTATTTTATGCTAGAAATAAGGTCCAAAAACAGAACTTCTCCTTTAAGTTAACGATAACGTCTGGTCCCCCTATTTTAATTCTTGATCCTTCTTCTCTCTTTCTTTCTGTCCATCCAGTTAGGGGTCACGCAGTGACCTTGTTTGCGTCTAGGTCGTGTTCCCACTGAGTGGCTGTGCAGCCTCGTGCTGCCACCCGATCAGCCTTGCTTTCAGCCTCACTATCGATCGCCTTCCACTCACCCCTCAAGGACGGAAATCCAAACCCACATTCCAGACCACAGCCCTCATCTCCCTCCCTCCATTCCTCCCCACTTCTGTTTTTTCTCTGCCTCTCCACTTTTCTCTTCCAGGCCTCTCTCCACCTTTTCCTCTCTTATAGAATTCATCACATACATACACACACACGCACGCACATGCTGGTCTCAAGGTTGCAATGACCAGCAGACCCATGAATAAATAATAAGGAGGTAGGAATCACTTTCAGAAAAACCATTTACTCTCCTATTGTGTTCTTGAAGAAGCTGGAGTGTGTGTCTATGTGTGAGTGTGTCACATGAAAGCTTTGTAAGACTACAGCGCTTTGTTAACTAAAATCCCTGCTGTCCCCAGAGTTGACTTGAGCAATACTACAAGAACCTTCTAGGTGACCTCTAACACTAAGGTTTTTTATTTTTTCTCTCTCTTCTTCTCCCTCATCCTTTCTATCTTTGAGGAATCTCAGAATATTCAGGGATGTAATCAATGAGTTTGACAGGAAGTACAGTACAGAAGAAAATCATTGCATATCATTGCCTCACCCTGCAGCCTTGAAAGTCTATACTGAAGTGCGTCAAATTTCTTGAAATGGTCCAAGGTTTTTTTTTCTCATGAAAGAGAGAAAAGAAACCAGGTGTTCTGTTTTAATAATATGCACGCAAAATTGACTTTTCCCAGACCAAGCAGCTCCTGCAGGTAAACTAACTGTTTCTGACTTGATGTATGGCTTGTTCCACTTGGTCTGAAATGTAGAGAAGACAGAAGAGAGAGAAAGCTGAAAAGAAATAGAGAAAGAGGCAAGGAGAAATTAGGAGAGCTAGACAGAGGAATGAAGGGAGAAAAAAGATCAGCTTAAAGGTGGAAGAGAGAAATAAGACAGAGATGAAAGATGCGCAAGGAGCAGAAAGATGTGTGACGAGTGAGCAAGACAAAGCGAGGGAGGCAGAAAAAGAGACAATATGAGGGAAAAGGCAGCTACAAAAAGAGGAAGAAAGAAAGACAAAGAGAAAGACAGACAGAAAGAGGGGGAAATGATTAGATTTCTCTCTCCTCTGTATGGATCAGGGTGAGAGCTCCCTTTTCAATCCAATCTATCTCAGGCAAAGGTAAACAATCAGTCTTGATAAAGGATTGGATAAATCCTCAATCAGACTCATTCTCAGTAAAGCAGCTATTTATTGGGCTGGCCTCACATGGCTAAATTGGATCCTCCTTCTGAGGGAGGTGAGGGAGGTGAGGAAGGAGGGAAAGTGGACGGGACAATCCGCATGATCATTTCAGATAGGGGAAAATAATCCTTATATTAAAAATGATAACACACAGTACGATCATTTTCAGTAACACACCCAGACAGAAAATGACCCCCCCCCCAAAAAAAATTGTGCCAATCAGAACTCATACATCTTATTCCTATGATCTTAAATAGACCCATCAAAATGTGGGGCGCCAGCAGTTCTCCCACAGCTACAAACCAGGCGCAGATAAAAGATTCTCAACTGCTATGAAACATCTTATCTGATTAATAATTCATAAAGATATAATGTTTCCAAAAGATTCAGTGTGGTCGGCCCAACAGTGCGTGCGTTTATCAATAAATTTATTAAAATGTTGTCGGCACAAATTTGTAAGTGTATTGTTTCTCTGAAGGGTGAAAACAAAAAGCACTATGAGGACCTTCATGCTAAACTGGAGTACATCCATAAATAATAACAAGGCAGCCAGAGGACTTGAACATCTGTGTCTGCCAACACCTAGAGGCTAATACAAAGTTCTCAGTTGAAATGGAAGAAAAATAAGAGAAGACATATCTCACTTTTGCTTGTTCTTTTATTGCTCTATTTCTCTACTACTTTAGAAGTTCAATATGCTAAAGAATGCAGATGAAATATACCACAACCAAGTTTTATAAAATTGTTTCAAATCAGACAAAATAAGAGTAATTGCGCTGCTTTGGCAACAGTTTTGATATTCCTGATTTATGAAGCATATATGTTTTGAGTGATGCTTTTCATGGACACCAAATACTTCTCAAAGATCAGTACTCACAGGTCACCAGGCCTCAAACTGCAACCAAAGTAGTCACATCTGCAACTTGTTGAATTTACACATGATCATATGTGCAAGTGTTTGAGTGTTATTCATTAGACTGTTTTAGTGCCCTGTATGTGCTGTGTCGTACCTGACAGCTGTTTTCTCTTCTCTTCACTTACTCTGTCAGTTTGACTAGCTGCATGTTCATCAGAATGCAGGTCAGACAGAGACAGTGAGCTAACTCAGTACCTGTTGTTTTTGTATGAGGTCAAGGCCATGTTGTGTGCATATAATTAAGTGGCCTGTTCACTGCAGACTATTCTAAATTAGTTGTGTAACAACAATTAGTTGTTAGACAGTGCAAGCATTTTTTACAACTGTGCACACCTCTGCTGCCTGACCTGGTCTCTGACTTTTTTTTTGTTACATATTATTGTTATTATTTCATTCAAGTCAATCCAATAATCACTTCTGTCTCTCTTCTTGATGCATTTTTATTTCATATTACCTAATCCAGACTGGTACAGATATAAAAATGAAAGAAATTAAAGTTAAATCACAAATAATGTTTTCCCCTCCTCACAAATCCCAGTTAACTACTGAACATGGCAGAGGAGGAACTTCCACTTTCAAAATTCAAATCCCTAATCACAGGGTGCCTTGGGGATTCACCTGGTAGAGTATATACTACTAAGGTTTAATGCTAACCACAGCAGTCTGAGTTCAAACCCAACCAGCAATCCTTTGCTGCGTGTCATCCTCTCTCACTCCTTCCCCTACTTTCCTGTCTCTCTCACCCTGTTGCCGTAACTTAGGCATAAAAAGCCCCCCAAAATAAAATCCCTGTTCACAGAGATGAAGAAGACTGACTTGAATCTGATGCTTATGCCAACTACATGGCCTGTTCCCAGTTTATGAGTGAGATCAGACAACCTCTGGGAAAACACTGGTGAAAACCCATCTCCGCACCCTACCTGTCAGTTCAGACAGATGGTGATGCAGATGTCTCAACCAAAGAATATGAGATAGCTTGTGTCACTGAGATTGAATACCCTAATCTGACTTTTTCAGCACTACACCTATAGGTCTGATGAAAGGCATCTAATGACTAGATGTGAATCAAATGCATGAAAATCACCAAATTATGACTCCTACAAGGAAGTATTTTCAATAATTTTGCCAAAACACAGGCAAGCAAGTGACCTTTTTTGAGGGGTGAATATTCTCCACTGAGATATGAACTGCTATAAACTCATCCAGGTCAGTATCACAGATTATTTTCTTCCCAAGGCCCCCTGAGCTTCCTGGTTTGGGTATTTGTGTGTGAGTAAAACACGCACTACAATAAGAAAAGTCTTCATTAGCTTTTTGGCCAAAGAATAGAAAACAAAAATTGCCTTAGACACCACAACTTTGTGCTATGACTGAGGGACCATATGTGTATAGAAGAGGCAATATGGAAAGTTGTAGCCTAAGGATGGCTGAAGGAGACCTGGGGTGACAGGGATCAGGTTATCAATACAGCAAGTGGAGCGCAGTGGAAACTCTGTATGCCCAAAGGGACCAAAGGCAGAATGCTGCAGTGTGCTTTCAGCAGAAGGTACCAGAACAGAGGTCAGCACTCACTGTTGACTTTTATTCTATTTTATTGTAGTCTACTGCTAACAGGCTACCAAAATGTTGAGTTTTCTGGCTGCTGAAGGTGATTTTTTCTTTTCTTTTGACAATTTGTGCCTGTTAAGATGTTGAGGGTAAAAAAAAAAGGGATCCAGATGTGGGATGATGTGTGATAAAGGTCAGGCAGTCAAATCCCCATTGTCTGCAAGTTCTAAAATCTCTACTATAAGGCCAGTGCATATGTTGGATTGCATTATACATATATAGAATCAATACACACACTGCAAACTGAGTTAATGTTCTGCCACACACATAAAGACATATATATGCAGACATGATTATCTCGACATTGTATCATTCTTTCCTTCCCTATCACAAGAAGCATCACCATTTTTTATTATCTCGCAGAATCGTATCTTTCTTCATTCCTCCAGTGCCACCGTAGACTTTCACTGTTCAATTTTCCAATTTCTATTTTATTTTCCTTGCACTGCTTCATTCTGTTCTTATTATCCAATCTCTTTCTCTCCCTTTCCTTACATGTGTCTGTGGGCAGCCACCTTGTAGTAGTTGACAGCCTCCTACTTGACAAGTCGCCACATGTTGTCAATGACAATCCAGACTGCATTCATTCATTCGACATGAGACGTTACATGTTGCATATTTGGATTTATATTAATAATTATGCATATATCCATATAGCACAAGACAGTTATTGGGTCAAGGGCAGTTTTCATTGCCAAGTAAAATTTCCCATACCCTAATTGATTTCATATTTGACGCATTGTTGATGTAGGAAACAAAATCATGGTTTATACATGTATTGTAAAAGGTTGCTGTAACAAGCCGAAGAAATGGAACAGCATGACGTTTCACCCCATACCAACCAGACATAAGACCAGGATGAAACGGCAGCTAGTTGCGATCTCAAAACTCCTGTAGAAATGGTGCAGAAAATGTTTGTGTGCTCCGACCACTTTTTACCAGAGGACTACGGGAAACAAACACCAGGAATGCCTCAAGCACGCTTGAAAAGTACTGCCATACCATCATCGGCATTACAGAGAACGCAGACACGGTAAGTGACTACTGTGTGTTTTTAACTCATTAATCTCTCTGCTGTACCTTCATGTTTATGAGTGTGGATCTAATGCAACCAAATATAACGGCTATACCATGATCCCCACAACTTATTATTGAGGTCATAGTGGATAGTGGTGGTGTACTGGGGTGACCCTCTAATTTTGTCTAATTGTGGGGACTCAAGAAAATCGTGGTCATTGTCAATGGGTCTCAGCACATGACAAATAAAATTTTGTCACCTGCCGGTGTGTGGTTTGATAGTTATCTAAATTTTATGCAGCACACCACAAAGCTGGTACAATCATGTTTTTATCATCTTAAACCAATTTTAACTTTAAAAATATACTGAGACCCTTTAACATGCTTTTATCTCATCATGCCTGGATTACTGCAACAGTCTTTTACCTGCCTGAGTAAAAAGTCTATAAATCATCTCCAGACTGTTCAGAATCAGCTGCCAGGCTTTTAACCAGAACAAAGAGACGGAATCATATTACACCTGTTTTAGCATCTTTACACTGGCTCCCAGTATGTTTTTGAATTGATTTTGAGATCTCACTGATTACATTTAAAGCACTTCATGGCCTTGTAGCAGGCTACATTTCAGACCTTTTGATACCATATGTGCTGGCCCGCACATTGAGATCCTCAGGCAGAGGTCTCCTGTCTGTTCCAGAGGCCTGGCTGAACAGTAAGGAGAGAGAGGAGAGAGGAGAGGGCGTTTGCTGTCAGGGCCCCGAGGCTCTGGGACGACCTGCCCAAGGAGATCAGGTCAGCTGAGTCAGTTGCCTGTTTCAAATCCCTTCTTAAAACATACTTTTATCGGACAGTCTTTCATGATTTTATTTGAGATTTCACTTTTTTATCTACTTTCTTTTATCTCTATCTTGCTTTTATGTTCTTTGTTTTCTTTGACCTTTGTTTTTTTGCTGCCTTGTAAAGCACTTTGTAACCCTGGCTTAAAAAGTGTTCTGCAAAAAAGGATTTTTATTATTATTAATAATATTATTATTACTATGAATTCATACAACATGAAAAGTTAGTGAAATGATCAGAGATAATGTTTCGAAGGCTAAATAGTCACCAGTGATTAAATGTAATTGTATTACTATTATGTCACAGGCCCACTTTCCTTAGATTGGTTTTGGTAGTTTTCTTAATTTAACCTTTACAAAGATAGCATGTTGATGTTTTAAACAAGACATGTCATCTTAACCCCCATTTTCCTGTCCGATTGCATTGGGGACACAAATATTTTCACAATGTTTCAACTCTTTGCCAAAGTCTGTTATCGCCTCCTTTGTCTGCCTTTGTCAGTGTGTGTCTACATACACATTGTGCACACACATCGACTCAACCAACATCCCTTTGCCAGAGGCAGTGGAAGTTTTGCTTGTGCACACTATATATATTTTAGAGTCTGACAGTGTGACCAAATGTGATCATTATTCAAAATACACTTCCACCTCCGACCCAGAGAACAAGCAATCACTGACGCAATTTCAATACATGTCTGAACTGCTCCAAGGAAATGAATTTGTGTGGTATGTTTTTCCAAGTATATTTCGTGTAATGATTATTATTCTGGCACTGGTGAAAATAAAAGTTTTATTAAAACTTGGCCTGTGTTTGTTTTTGAGCACACAGTCTTTATGCTATGCATCTGTAAGTATGCATGTGTGTCTAAGAGAGAGAGAGGGAGAGAGAGAGAGAGAGACAGAGAAAGATAGATGGTTCAAATGACAGTTGACAGCTGCAGTTAGTATTGCAGGTTAGGTCAAGATTTGGTATGTAATCAGATACTGCAGCGACATACAGATAATTAGTTTGCATCTACAATCACACTCACACTACCTCTTACATGTACGTACACATACAAACACACAAAACACAAACAGGGAAACAAGGCCTAGGCTCCCAGGCCCTGTTTTATTCATGTTGATATGATGCCAGTGGACATGCACCCGTGGGGAACACTGCTTTTCTCGCCTCACACACAAATACACACAAAACACACAGCCCCTTTGCAGTCACCTCAGTTTATTTTACATCTAGCTCTGTAGTTCAGACACACACACACAGCACACACACACATTCTGGTCTCCTCATTGGAGTTCAATCCAGGAAACCAGATGTGTCCGCTGTTGGTTAAGACTACTGCTCTGTTGCTCTGTGTGTGTGTGTGTGTGTGTGTGTGTGTGTGTGTGTGTGTGTGTGTGTGTGTTTAAATGTTTAATTGCTTGGATATCCAGGTGTGTTCTGCCTGCTTGTATGCACATTCACATAATATGTATACTTAAATGCTGTATATAAGTCTTTATAGAGAATAAAAGCTATGCTATTTTTAAACAAACTAACTGGCTACACTCCAAATGCAGCATCTGAGTCCTAGTCTGGGCTCTTGTATAATAGCATTTGTTCTTCTTCACTTCTTTCCAATGTAGTTTAAAAGGACTGAAGAAATTTCAGTCACGTGCTGGAAAGTAAATCTAAGCATACGCTCTGGGAAACAATTTCACACTGTGACTTATCATATAGCCAACAGCATCCTGTATTAATTCATGTCTTGTATTCTATTTATTACAGTACATGTTAAAGATCCTTTGGTGCAGCTGCATAGTTTGCCTTGCTAAAAGGCAAAATGTGAGTAAATTTTAAGTAACTGTTTGTAGCTGCAAGAGCACATTAAGCCTGCTGCTCTGGAGAATTAAGCCCGTGACCTTCATGTCACAAAGCATATTCTCAACATACTGCTGCCCCTGCTCATCAAAACAACTTGTATAAGTCTAAACCAATTGTACTGAAGGTGTCAATAACAAGACAGAGGCCTCAGGTAAAAGCAAATTGACATCAACGCCCACCTGAGACTACTGGCACAGGGCATGGTTTAGTGCCACTGTAAGGCAAATAAAAGAGCGAGAGACTGTGACTCAGCACCAACAGAAGCAGCTTGACAGTAGAAATATGAGAAACGACTCATGGATGCATCATTTAATTTATGCTAGCCAGGTCAGGGCATTTTTTTTGTTAGTAATCATGGAACATGCCCACATTGCCTGCAGTCTTTTCAGTCACCAGCAAGTTTTGCCTCAACATGCTTGCATGAAAAACAGGCACACCATGTCAACAAAGTCGAATTTTGGCAGATTTAAGGAGGCGTTCATGCATTATAATAACATGAACAGCTTGTTAAGACCTTGGGCCTTGCTATATTTGTGTCAAGAGAATGTGACTCTTATTAAGACATGAGCAAGCTTATATCTGAACCCTACACTTACAATTCAACAAGATTTAAGTGGAATTTGTAACTTCTTGAAGATAGATGCAAATATAAGTTGTGTATGTTGGATAGTTTCCATGTTGTGTTGTGAACCTGTACAAGCACTATTGCCCAAATGCCCTTCAGTCTCAAGACTTACTCTGATAACAGAACCAACATTCATAACCAACATCCATGTACATGCTCAGCAGGTGGTTTCTGAGCTTACCTGTGGCCGTGGGTGTCCTTTAACAATACACTGAAGCACTAGTGTGTCTCCTTCTTTGATGGTGTAGATTCTCTCACTGATGTTATCATCCTTGACGTTACATGCTGCGCCTGAGTGCACGATCTGGGCATTGGCTGGAGCTGTGAGTGAATGCATGGACACACACACACACGCACACAGAGAGACAGGCATGTAGCCATTCAGACATACACATACACAAACACAGAGGGAGAGAAACCACATTGCATATTTAGTAACATCTCTGCAGCAGAAAAGAGGTCATTCTTTCATGGGCGTATGTGTAATGTTATAGTGCCGGTATTGATGACTCAGATAAATAAATATATCACATTACTCCTGCATCTGCATGACAAAACAAAATTTCCATCAAAAGGTTGATACTTTACACTTAATTTCTGAGGTACTTTAGAAGTTGCAAAGAATGTCTGGTGAACGAGTGCAGCTGGGACCACTGTCACAACCAAGGTTTTCGCCTCGTTCATGCTTCAATTGAAGCTTTTGTCTGGGACAGCCAAAACATGCAATGTCATGAACATTAAGACAGCAGTCAGGCCGTGTTCAGTATCAATCAATATCACAATCAATCTGTCATGTAAAATAAAAAAAAATATCTTTAATTTGGCTCATTTGAGCAAAGATTAATGTAAAATCTTCTTACTGATCTTTAACATACTGCCTTGCACCTTAGTCAGGTCCAAAAACAGGATGCACCCTGCTGGCAGCCACAGAAATAATGTATGATAGATGCATGATAGGAACTCTCTGCAAAGGCAACAACTACAATATCAGAGTCTACACAACACTGACCCATGAGGAGGGCTGGCTTGCGTGCAAGTAGCCTCAGATGGCTTCAGCTCCCTTATGATGAGTGGAGACAGGAGGGAGGAGGGGGGAGACAGAGACAGAGCGCGAAAAGCAGCGGGTGAGGATGGAAAGGCCAGAGAGGAGTGTGAAACCCCAGAGAGAGGCACGGGGGACAGGGCAGCACAATAATGTGATTAGCATTGATTCACAGGGAGAACAAATCTTCACTGTTTTCTGCAACTGTTATCATTGAACAGACAGGAAGAAAGTGGGAGGCCTGTTCACCTTAGAATTCAGCTCAATCAGACATAACAACACAAACTACAATCAGGAGCCAGAAGTCAAGTCCAGAATGAGAGGAAGCTGAGAATCTGTCACTGTGTCTTGTCCTCTGGGGAACAAGCTGCAGTTGTTCACAGCTTAAGGATGCAGTGAGTGTCACTGACCACTTACATTTGTACAATTTTAATGACATTTCATAGATCTGAGATTTTTTATCTGGAGGAACAGATGGGGAAAGTGAAACAATAGAAAATATTGTAAGTCAAGATCAAGTTTTGGCTGCAAGTATGTGGTTACTAAAAAACTGTCCGATTTTATCGCTACAGAGCAATGACCCACTCTTTCAGTTTTTTCATTCTTCCTAAAAACATCTCTAATATGCAAAAGCTATCCATTCTCCCTTATGTGCATATATGCATGTTAATCCACACACTCGAAATGCTCAGTGTACATAAACACGGTATACTGTATCTCTTTTGCTCTCTGTATTTAAATAGGCAGCTTTTTGATAAAGACTGGTAAATATATGGGTAAAAATGTTCTAATGTACTTGATGAAAAAACCCAGAGCACAGCCCAAAGCTGTAAATATGAATTGGTACTCTGCACATTATAAAAGATGTGGAGGCCACTGAGTTATGTTAATGAAGAAAAAACATCACATTTAATCATAATTCAACCAAGGCCCCTTGTCTGTTCACACTTGTTCCTTTTCATCAAAGGCTCAGCCTCAGATTTATGCAGTTACACACATTCACACATGGGAGCTGCCCAGTGTAATTACAGTCTTTATCTGCTGGATTCTGGGCACATCCACTGGAGCAATTGGGGGTTAAGTGCCTTGCTGAAGGGCACATTGATAGCAGTTGCTGTGGGACAGGAGATCATGTCTTATTTATCCTCCCTTCTCGTACATTATTGCTCACTTTTGACCAATGATCTTCCAGAAACATATACACTGTAACCTCTAGGCTACAGCTTCCCCAGTACAAATCTCTAACAATCAATCAATGAAAACCTAACCTATGGTAGGATGAAAGGATGAAAAACACCATGGAGTAAAAGAGAAAGGATCCATGGAAGAGCAGTGCCCTAACTCAGAAAGACAGAAAGCTGATATAAATGGTGAATAATTGTCTCCTTACAACTTATTGGCATATCAGCTTTAGTTTGCCTCTCTGGAGAGGGAGGGAGGTCGGACAGAGTGGCTCCTGCTCTCGCCTCCGGCAGCTTGGCTGCAACTGTCTGATCGACTCGAGAACAGGAGGCTGAAAGGTGGGAGGAGGCAAGAAAGGCAAGAAAGAGGAGGAGGAGAGAGAGGAAGAAGGAGAGAGGTTGGGAAGTGAAAGAAAGATGAACAGAAAGCAGTGAATCAGGAAGTATGAGACTGAGAAAGACAAGCAGTGACAGAGAGATGTATTGATGTAACCAGGGAGTTGATAAGGCAAGTAAAAACAGATGAATGAGAAGGGGAATTCCAGGTAAAAAAAATAGCTTTAGAAGAAATAGAGTAAGTTCCTAATAATAATAACATAGAAAAAGAAGTAGGTGGATGTAGTCAGCCAAAGAAGAAAGACTGACAGCTAGGCTGGTGGGAGGAGTAGCTGGATAGGGAAAAGAACCAAAGGAGTGATGCAAACAAAGCAACCTGTTACACTGCAGACACACCAACTCTCTCTTCTGGTCTCACTGCCATTTTTCTCATCTCTTGATAGAATTGTTTAAATTGTGAAAATGCATAATTAAAACAGATATTGTGAAAGTGATGATATAGATTTTTTTTAGTATGCTCATTTATGTTAAACACAGGATCCTAAAAGGCAACAAAAGAATATAGGAATCAATTATCTAAATAAGGCCAAAGACCTTATAGTGTATAAATCCTGGCAAAGTGTTGCCAGGTGCATCAGTTCAGTTAGTATGGACAACAATCATCAGTCATCAAAGCTGCTGTTTTGACAGCAATCTATCTCACTCTGATGATTCATCAATCAAAACTGTTCCTGCTGCTGATTGAAAATGTTGCCCATGCATTATTGGAAACTTTCTAAGACATTCAATGCACATTAGTTGTAAGTGAAACATAACTATCGGCAAATGCCTCGTCTGATTAATTGATTTGTTGCCACCTGCCATGTTTGTTTTTGTTGAGGGGACAGGACATCTCTCACCAAAACTAATGATGAGACAGTAGAGCTGGTGTCAAACCACAGTGACAGCTTGACAGAGTGCTGAGCAGCGTGTGTGTGACTGTGGCTGAAAGTGTGAATGCGTATGTGTGTGTTGGTGAAAAGTGAGTGTATGTGCATGCATGTGTCATTCTCTCTCCCTTTCCTCTTTCTCTCTCTGTGTGCATGTAGTGTGTGTATGTCCATGTGCCTATGTGCACTATACTGTATCTTGCCAGAGGAATCCCACAGAAGGTCATGAATCCTGTCAAACATGAAGTCACGCAGAGCATGATTGATATGCGTAGTTACTTTATGGGACCCGCTCATGCATGCCAATGAGCCGTCTCAATTCACTTCATTCACAAGAGACCATTTAGATGCTATGGCCCTTCCCCTGCCATCACGAGTAGACAGGAGAGGGGGAAAGGAAAGGAAAGGAAAGGAAAGGAAAGGAAAGGAAAGGAAAGGAAAGGAAAGGAAGAGGAAAGGGCTATAAGAAGATAAGAGCGGTGGAGAGTGGATACCCAAGACAAAAGTCACAAACTTTATTGATTAACTGCAATAGAGGGAAGTGTTCATCTGACCCCAAGAAACACTAATCACACCAGGACACCCACAAAAACAGCAATAAGTCCAAGTGACTCACGTTGCCTCAGCATTTATCAGGATTCCTCTCTGCAGACAGGATGGAGCAAGATCAAATGGTTGATGTCATGACCCCCAGCCTTTTCATTTTGGCTCGATTTGAGCTGGATATCAAAACGCGTCTGGGACATTGATTTAACTTTTGACCTGACCGTTAAATGGTCGTTATAAATGAAAGGACTAACCTTCAGTAACCTCTTTGGTGCTTTCAATCAACTGTAAATTGCTGTTTCCCTGCTTACACACACAGACACACACACAATATCATAGAACAGACATACAGGTGTGATTTTTCCTACCTACTCTTCAGTGAGTCTCCAGCATATTTTTATAAAGCCACCCAAATGTTTCAATGGTACTGCTTCCAACGCAATATCCCAAACCCAGATTGTGCCTGGATAAACATTGGCAAGCTGCCTTTTTGTTTACCGGCTTGTGTCGTCTAATGTGATTCTGTCTTTGGAGCCATCTGCATTTGCGAGCAAGTTCCTTTTTACCCTTATTTCTTCAAGCAGATTCAAAGGTTACAAAAGAAATGGGAAGAAAAAAGTGATTTCACTGATCTCCATTTGCATGCACATTCTAATACTGAAGTCCACACACTTAACTTCACCATAAATCGAGAACAGATATTCAAACACAAGAACATTTTGTTAGAGCAGTCCAATTACAAAGTGTCATGACTTAAGCTGATTATAATTCTGTTAGCTACTACAGAGGCTGATGAATGTGGAAACTTTATGGAGAGGGAAAAAAAACATATAATGAGTCCATGGTGATATGAATAATCTTTGAATTTTTATATTTTGTTAAAAAAACTGACAGCACTTATCTGGCCAAGGTTGAAAAAGATCTGAGACAGCTTTGTGCAGTTTCGTCAAACTGACTGCGTGATAGATGGCTACATTAGGTCTCTTGAGTGCCCATAGTCCCACAAAGTGGCTCTGGCTATCTTGAAGCAAATGGACAGCATGAACAAAGACTCCTACAAGAGGTGAAGACAGGGCGGTCGACAAACCATCATACAGACTCTGCTTTGTTCAGTCTGCTCTACCCGAGGGAGGCTAACCAGCTGTGGTATCAGGCTGATGTCAAGAAACACAAACCGAGCAGATGAATATGTGAGGAGACGTCGGTGCTCTAGCTCTGCTGAAACTTATTATTGAAGTGGATGTCCGTGCTCTGTACAGCTAAGCCATATCACCCTGGCAAGAAAGCAAATAAATGACTGACTACTTTTTTTAAATGCAGAACACGGAAGACAAGGAAAACAGGATAAAATGCTAAGTCTGTGGAGCTCTTTAGTCTGTTGAGAAGAAAGAGGAAGGAAACAGATATCACCTGTTCGAGGACACACACCATACGGAGAGGTATTGATTAAATCACCACTGTGAAGGAGGAGACAATAAGCCAGTGGTAGCATGTGAATTAATCTCACACACACACACACACGCACACACACCTGCTCAATTAATACTGAATCTTGGTGTGTCCATGTGTTAGCTCCCTCCTCACTGTTTAATTCTCACTGTCTAATTTTTTGTTTGTATTTGTGGCATTGACGACATGTGAGTGGTCATGCACCCCTGGATTTCTTGGCTCTCGTGTTCTTATCTTTATGCACCTGTTTGTGTGTATTTCTTGAAGTTCTGCTTCATCACAGTACTCTGCGTGGACAAGCAGCTGAGGGAGTAAAGACTGTGTGTACTGAACCTGCTACATGAGGCCAAAGCCAGAGCCTTGATTTAACTTTCATTTAAAGTATCCACACCAATGAAGGGCTTTGGTAGGATCATTAAATCAGCAGTGTGATACATGCTGTGATACCTACAGCACGTGCGTGTATCAGTGTTTGTCAGTGAGTGACTCGTGTGTTTTCCACCACAGTCACCATAAGAGGGCAAAGAGATTGTGCAATCAACAAAAGTGTCAGATGGCAGGAAAAGCTAATAAAGGTAGATCACTGGAGAGCAGAGGGTAAATTGGAGAAACAAAAAAACTTTAATGGAAAAGAGAAAGGGAGGGGGCAGCAGTTTCCTGGCAGCACTGCAGGCTTCATATCCAAGGACAGTGAACCTTTTCTTTGAAATATTGTTCAGTATAGATTATTGGCAGGCAGAGCATAAAATCCTAGGAGAAAGGGAAGAAAGACCTCCATGTTGTGTAGCCAGTTTCATCTCGTCTGTTCTGTTTCAGCTCCTTAGAATTACCATGTCTCACCTAAATCTTGAAGTTTTTTTTTTTTTTGCCCTGTTACTGTCTATTGGTCTTTTCTCTTAGGAGACCTCTTTCGTCTCTTTTGAAAAAGAAAAATATGATTGCTAACCCAAGAAAGAGGGAAGTCAAACTGTATTCCAAGTCTGCCAATCCCTCTCATATTTTACGTGCAAACATGTCTTATTGAAAAACTATTTCCTAGCACACGGCTGAGGCCACACAAGGCCACAGCCACATAAACATGGAAATTTAACATGTGCATAAAATGACAGTTGCTTATGAAACACAGACAAAGAGGTGAAGAAGACAGAGAGAAAAGACAACAAGTCAGAGGTAGGGGAATCGGGGTTACGTCTGTGGTGGAGGACTGGAGTGATGTGAAATGATAGGGGGTTTGTAGAGCACGGTGAAACATGACTCGTATTCTTCCATAGCAGTGTGTTTGCTGAGCTTTAGTTTTCCCAGGATAAGAAGATAGAGAGGAGAGAGGGAGGGGGCATCCCCACAAAGAGATGAAAACCGCTCAGATCTTTGGCACAGATGGACAGAAGGGGAGATGAGGGGAGAACAAGGAGAGGGAGGGAGG
This sequence comes from Selene dorsalis, assembly GCA_900303245.1. Classification (NCBI taxonomy): domain Eukaryota; kingdom Metazoa; phylum Chordata; class Actinopteri; order Carangiformes; family Carangidae; genus Selene; species Selene dorsalis. The sequence goes on from OMNW01009268.1 coordinate 49,546, forward strand.
ATGGAGAAGAGGAGACAATAAAGATATATGTATGACTGGCATTCTCTTTGTGACATCTTCATTCACATAGCCCATAGACAAGCCTGAAGAGAAGAGAAGAGAAGAGAAGAGAAGAGAAGAGAAGAGAAGAGAAGAGAAGAGAAGAGAAGAGAAGAGAAGGTTTATTTCACACAGGTTATGTTGATGATGATGTTCAACTCCGCAGAAAAAAGTTTCAGTTTCTTTTTTTCTTCACCTGACCACATCACCCGTCCAAGATGAACAAGCTGCTTTGATAGGATTTTGGTTTACCTGGTGGATTTCCACTATCTCCAAGTTTTCAGAGGGAATACATTTTCATTTGTAATATTCTGAATGTTATTACAAAACACATGTTAGAAGTCAGTTCTGGCAGGTTAAAATGAGTCTACATTTGGAAGGCAAGTGGTGGTGCAATGGATCAACATCATGTCATTGTCTTGGACTATTGGGATTTTATTCTGAAAGACATATGCATGCACGATTCCGCCCCCGGTGCCGGCACTGCACTCACTCAGTCAATGCTGTGAACAAGGCAACTTGTGTGTGGTGATGAGGAGCAAAAACATATTCAGGGTTTTCCCTCGACATTATGAGAATGATGCGCACTGCTGTTTCTTGTCCACTGCCCAAGCTAAATGAACGGGCAATTAAAAAAAAAATTCCACTTGTTCTTGAGCAGCAGCTCTGTGTCCTGCACAAAACAACAACAACAACAAAACAAAACAACAACAACATCCTGCTACAAATGAACGATCGTCGTTCCTTCGACCAACACGTTTCAGTGTATTCATGAGATCAAACGTAATGAGTCAATTTTTGGCTGGTGACTTAGTTAGCTTGTCTGACCTGTTGTTACTGGTTCACAAAATAAAATAAAAAAAACACTACCACGAGACTACACTACGCCTAGCACACAAGCCACAGATGGAGTGACATGCAGCGTCTGTCATTAATGCAATCTAAAAATACTTTAAACATTTGTTAAGTATTTTAACAAACAATCCCGAACCGGGATCGGAACCGGGACCGGGACCGGAACCCGAACCGGGGACGGGACCGGGATCGGAACCGGGACCGGAACCCGAACCGGGACCTGAACCGGGACCGGGATCGGGATCGGAATCGGAATCGGAATCGGGACCGGGACCGGGATCGGGACCGGAACCGGGACCGGGACCGGGACCCGAACCGGGACCGGGACCGGGACCCGAAACGGGACCGGGATCAGAACCGGGACCCGGACCCGGACCGGAACCGGAACCCGAACCGGGACCGGATCGGAATCGGGACCGGAACCCGAACCGGGACCTGAACCGGGACCGGGATCGGGA
>OMNW01009269.1:0-38157 GCA_900303245.1 Selene dorsalis
GCAGAGATGAGGAGTTGGGCAGGGACTGGCCACTGTGGCGGGACGGGCAGTCTCGGCTGGAGGGGGTTCTCCGCCGCATGTGAGGGCTGCTAATGATGGACCCCTGAAAGAGAGAGCTCAGTCAGAACACAGCAGCAGACAGTCAATGTTTCCCATCTAGTAGGACAAAGTGAAAAATACACTCGCTGTGTGTTCAAATTTAAGCCTTTTTCTTCAGACAGGAGACATGACATTACATACACGATGGGCTCTGGCCTCTGCAGTGTGCACAGTCTCATCAGTCTCCATACAGCAGAACTACCCGCATGACCAGCTACAGCTGATCTCAGATCTCAATGGGATTGTTTCTCTTGCCTTGTGGAAAAGTGTCTCCATTTCCTTTGTTTGTCTATCCATGCTAACATCTCACATTCACCACAACGGTTCGGAGGCTCGGCTTGCTGAGCCTGTGAGAGTTGGCGGTATCTGCACTGTCATGAAAAAAACAGATTCCAAGCTTTCAGGCCCTCTCTTTTTGTCTCCTGATACTGTGGTGAAACGCTGTCACTATTATATCTGGTTTCCATGGTTACAGTATCCTATTAAATATTCATGGAGACAGAAGTGTGAAGTTACAGACTGTATACAGTACAGTATGCATTATCATTTTGAGCTGACGGGTTTAGGTTCATTCTAAGTGCGCTGCTGACTTCATTGATATGCGTTGATGTTTTAAATCCCTGCTCAGTGAGAAAAACAAAAAACTTCACAAGTATTGTCTTGAGGAAACAAGGCAAGGAAACAAGTAACTCAGAACGTAAAACAATCAAAACAAAGGTTTATGTTAAAGAAATGAATTTCACAGCCATGCATCACATGCAGCCTTTTTGCAGTCTATGATGTGGTCGTGTGTTTTGTTTCATCTCTTGACATTACTGATTAATTGCATTTGAGCTTGAATTGTTTTGTGATTGGTGTATTCCTTTTTTTTATGACCACAATACCTGAAAAATGAGAGCAGAATCCATCCGTACATATCACCTGTTCATCTTCATGTTACTTTTTATAGTATTAGTAGTATGCTAATATTGTAGTAGTGTAGAGTGAAAAAGTGAAGGCTAAAAAGTTTTTAAATAAGAAACCAAAACAACATGGAGTACATCTGTTGCTGTTGGCAGAAATATTGATTAACTTTACTGAATACTGATCTCTCCACCAGCCAAACGATATAAGGACCAGGGCCGAGCTCTTCCTATGCGTCTCAACTAATTCAGACTGACATGTTTGCCAGCCAACAGGTAAGATTTTGAGTAATGCCTCTCTCTCTTGGTAGCTTTGTAATGCAACAACGCTGTTGCTAAAGTCAAAGTTAAAACAACATTAAAAAAAAGTACGGCATGGCTGATAATTGTGAACATGCGATGTTGTGGGACTCCTGACAGGCACAGTTTTTGTGTAGTCACATTTAAACTTAAAGACAGGAAAATGTAGAGATCCGTCAGATGATCAGTAACTAACTTTTGCTAACACACTTAGTCGCAAACAAATGGCCCTGGTCCTCATCTAGCTTAGATTCTTTCAGTGCAGAACGCCGGTGGTTAAGTGGGACAAGGTCAGGGTGTCAACGAAAGGAAGCAGTGCAAGTCAGTCACTTTAAAGTACGAGCATGCAGGAGCTGGAACCGAGACACAGCCAGGTTAACTTTGAGCAAACAGAAAAAACACACAGTTCTGAGAATGGACAAAAATATAACCCCATAAACAAGAAAAAGTGACTCATGGGTGAGGGTATAACGTCAACACAGAGCAGCCCTTATATGAGTCAAGACTGATATTAGTCATGCCATGCTGTACGTGAAGGGTTAGCCACAGCAGATCATTCGCGGTCAGCCCAGTGCATGCATGGTGTCCAAGGTGCTCACAACAAAAACACCAAAGCAGAAAAGAAAACAAACAACAATACAGAGACTAGTGTGTTCAGCGTGACCAACATAAAGTCAGAGGACAGCTCCACATCAGTTGCATCCTACTTACTTCCATATTGCTGTCTAGTGATCCTGCACTGCTGCGTCTCCCACGCTTGCCTGCCCAGAACATGTAACATGACAGATTAGACACGCCTGATAAACACGTGAAGGTTCACACATCCCTTTGTCTAGTGTGCAAGGGCACTAGCACTCTAAGGAGACGAAAACAGCACATGACTAACTACCAGCGGACTCTCGGTGCGGCAGAGGGAGGTGAGTAAGGACTAAAGAAAAGGGAAGAAGCGAGTCACTGCTACAACTCAACGACAAGCTCAGCCTCTGGGAAACTAATTTCTTTAGGTGTCTACACTTTGACTTCAGCCACAGCTGGCAGGACACTTTCCCATTAGTAAGAGACTTGCAATCTCGCTGCTCCTCCAGTCCACATGTCGACGTGTCCTTGATCAAGACACTGAACCCCAGATTGTGCCTAATGGCTGTGAGTGCGTATATGAATGGGTGAATCTGGCATGGCGATAGTGCAGTCCATTTACCATGTCCTGAATGTTGGTCACACTGGATCCTGTATTTCCCATAATGTGGGCACCAACATTTTTGATCCGATTTTATTTGACTAGCAATAAACACATCTTTCTAACTCCACTCATCCAGTTTCTAATGGAGGCTTTCTGATAGCGCTTTGTAGTCTCTGGCTGAGCAGCAGTGATGCCCAGGACAAGTAAACTCAGAGTCAGCTCCAAACCATGTCAGTGTAATCTCAGAAACACTGTGTAATTCTTCCTGTGAAAGAAAACACAGGCCTAATATATACAGTACAGATTGTGCTCTATGAAAGCCAACTCTAAATGCATCAGTCAAAAACAAACACTTCATTTTATCTTGATGTTGCTTCACTTGTCTAAGTGTAGTGTTGAGGTCACTGAGTGTGAAGGCAACTCTCTACACCCCATCTGAATCAACTGCACAACATTAATTCCTCTTACCACTAAGACGCTCAAATTGATTGCAGTGACCTACATAGCACTGTCTCCTCCCCTGCTGGTGACACAGGATTATTAGTTGATAGCCTCTAGTAAATCACACCTTGGTCCATTCGTAAACACACCCATCACTATCTCCCTCAGTCTACTGCGGTGACGGCTGAGTGACTCTGCGTTAGCAGGACAGTTGCCGTGGCTACCACCCAAATTAAACCTGAACGGGAACGCAACCTCTTCCGAGTCTCCAGGACAATTAACATCCAAAAAGATGTCAGTAGTGTCATGCCAGCATTCAGCTTAGGTGTGCATTGTACACTGTACTTTGTCTAGCACAAGGATGACACATCACGTAATGTGTTACCATGGCAACCCCCCCCCTTTTTTTTTTTTACCTGCATCTGAGAGGTCACGTAGGGAGCTGCTGAGGGCGCTCCTCTTCAAACCTTCACCAATGGCATAGCTGTCGTCAAGGCTCGCTCGGCTCAGGTTACCGTTTCCTGTTTCCTTCTTTAGCCCAGAACTCTGGGACATGCTGGGTCTCACCACCCCCTTCTGTTTCTCAAGCTCAGCTGTGAGGGGGCACATAGGCACAGTTGACATTGACATCCTCACATGACATTATTAAATCATGGCCGATATCCCGGTCAAAACAAAAATCTTCCTCACACTCTATCCGATATTTCTCCATCTCTTGGACTTCAGCGATTGATTCTCGCAGATCATCAGTGAACTTTTTGCGGTCCTGAGGATTTGGTGCATTAAAGTTGATGAGGACTTTGATGTCAGCCCCAGGGATGGCAGAGGTCAGGCGGACTCCATTGGGATAATCTAAAGAATAATTATATCAACACTTTAACCGCAGTACAAAGAAAATACACAGACCAATAGGGAGTCAATGGCAATAACAGCTTTTTAAAATGAGACAGAAACATAACTTATGTCACCACAAGGGTGTAAAGAAGCTTCCATGAAAAGCTTGTATTGATCTAGCATACCCATGTAATGTAGAGCTTGGCTAGGCCTTCAAAACAGGCATTTCCTCACACAAACTAAAAGAGAAAATGTCTGTATTTCTTGTCTTGGCATACTTTAAACACAGGCCTGGTATTTTGCATGGATATGAAATCTTACGACTTTGTAATTAATATGTAAATTAACTGCAACGATGAGCCTCAAGGCTGCAGCACCACCAACTAGTGCTGGACAGTCCAACTACTGCTGAGCTGGTTCATCTGAATGCATGTTTTTTTTTTTTCAGAATGACTTGAGCTGCATCTCATCTCAGAGGCAGAAGAACTTTTACTGACCTTTTTGAATCATATATTAGGTGTATTAGATTTAATCAAAATGAAACAGAAACTGAGCATTACAACCAAACTGAAATTGAAAAAAAACAACAACATAAATATCATTACAAAAACTAATAAAAAGTCTAAAGTAACATCTCTGTGGACACTTACATTGATTTTCAAAGAGCAGCACTTGCATGCCATAAAGTGAGAAGGACTGCCGAAAGCTGTACGTCACTGAGTTCTTTTTCTTCTGGAAAATTTTGGTAACCTGTAAAAAAAAAGTGTACTATATGAAGAATGTCAACAAGTGAACTCTTTGTAATGTGCTGTCAGTATGCTGTCCGCCATACCACAAGCAGGTCATTAAAGAGGAAGATCTCCCTTTGGTGCAGGCCCAGCTTTTGTGGTTTGTTTGGGTCGGGCACTTCAAAAAGTCTGCAGTAACACACCAGCCTCCGGTGGGGCAGCGATAGTACCTGCACACACACACACCATCATTATTTCTGAGCTGGTCCATTGTTACCTTTCAAAGTACCAGTGTTTATAAAATACACAGTCGTCCCATCAATTTTAGGAAGCCTCTGGGTATTTTACAAATATTACCACTAAACTTTAAGTTGCAGAAGGCATGAAGAAGCAGTACTTACACAGCCCAGGCCATGGTGTAAAGAGCCAATCTATAAAGTGAGCAGACATACAAGAGTCATTTTACAAGGATCGGTGAACCCGTATGGGAGCTTTTAAATTCCTGATATATCAAAGAGGTGTCAATCCACCTAATGTTCAACATGAAATACCTGCTAAATTTAAATTCTGTCCTTTTAATATGTTGTGTCTCCAGTGTGTGTCAACCTTAATGACCGTAATAACATCACTCTTCCTCGGACTTCTGCTGATTTGGGTCGTTATGATGAAGGCAGTTTGATGAATTGGTCATCCAATTCTATTTGAACACCTTCATGATTGTTGTTAATCTTATTTATGAATACAGAGCTTGTCAGGGAGCACTTCTCTTGGCTATAATAAGACATATTACAGTCATTCAGCATGAAGGTCTCTGGCCCTGAAGAATTGATGTGTCACAAAGTGAAGAGAGCGGCCTCAGATAAAGAATGCACTTTCATTTCTTTTCCTCTTCAGAGGATGTTGGCTGTGGGTAAGCTAGCTCTCACTGTGACAGCTTAGAGGTACATTGGGTAATTTGGTTCTGTGTGCTCCTGCTAGATTCAGGTCTTGAAGAGAGGGCAAGATAAAAGCAGTCACATTCTACATGAAGGAGCCCAAGGGCAAAGATGAGCTTACCGGCTTTTTTCCAACAATGAGTTTTTCCACTTTTTGAACCTGGGACACATGGTCTTCATTAGTCTTGAGCTCCCGCTTGCGAATCCGCTCATATATCCCTACTAGCATCTCTCGGGGGATGTCCTCCCCATCATCTACTCCTGAGGATGAGAGAGAGGGAAAGAGAGAAAAAAAGAGAAGGATTAATGATTAACTGAGATTTATGAGAGTTGATGAACCCCTGAATTTACTTACACACTGCTGTGCTGCACATATTTCTCACAGCACAGACAGAAACGTCCTTCAGAACTTGCTGAGGATGACTACTTCCGCTCCACTCAATACTGTACTTTAATTACTGACACTCCAATAGGCAGAGAAATGAGTTAGCCATGCCACAAAGCCCCTCTTAATACCCTCAAAATCTGTTGAGGGAAACTAAAAAGTGCTTTGACTCCACAAAGCATACTTGACCATGACTTATGGAAAAAAAAAACTTCTGCTATAAATATTAATCAAGGAGAAATGCATGTACAAAACATTAATCCTCAACACCACACAGCCTCAGGAGAATACTGGTTTTATGGCAGCGGGGGGAAGAACAAAGTACCTCGAAGGTTCTTCACAAAGTCCTCTAGCTTCATCTTCCTCTCAGGCTTAACATTGGGGCTGTACATGTCTGTGTTGAGGAGGATGATGGCAAAAGCCAGGATGAAGATGGTGTCTGGGTTCCTGAACTGTCGCACCACACCTGGGTTGCAGATGCAGTAGCGTTGGCTGCGAGGAGAGAATCAGACACAGAAAATGAACTGAAGGTTTCCCCTTCCAGACTGGAAGAAGCAGTAAGCTTCCTGTTTAGTGATTGGTTCCACTTGTGGGCAGCGGTATCAATACTGAGATTGATATTGAGCTCTGCACTGTGCTGTGGTCATATTTAGTTAAAAAATGCTTCATAGCCTCAGGTCAAAAGAACAATGAGCCAGTGCTGGTGATTGAAGACTGACGATATAGGCCTGCAGCCATCAGACAGGCCATTTAACAACCTTCTCCATAAAGAGAGCCTGTGATCTTATCCGTGCTGGGCTGCAGACGAGCGCCAGATGATCAGTTATCATTATCTCCCCTCTGTAGCAGTGACTGTGGAGTTTACTGAGGCCACAGTGTCCTTGCTCAGTGCTGATTGAAGTGGATTCTCTGTGGATGTGAGACCACCTTTCTGCCTGAGGTTTGCAGCAAATAAATGACAAATAAACAACAGTAACATCTCCTGACCCGAGGGAGGTTTTCCACAACTTTTTATACATATTTTCTTTAAAACATTTTGAGTAATGATGTGGTAGAACACAGTCAGGATTTAAAATGGCTTTGCACTGCTCCATTGATCTCTGCCTGAAAGCATTTGAGTACGACAGTGTCTTTTTAGTGTCTCTGTCTCTGTTTTGGAGGATAATGCTGTTTTTTAATCTGTGTGAGTCCAGTTTGTGCCATTAATCATACATACATACCCTATCTGCAGAAACATCGCTTTATTTCTCTTTGATGTGGCCTCGGCTTGAAGCGGCCAACACTGATCCTGAGTTGGTGTGAGAGATGAAGCCAAGCCCGTCATGTTTCTTACCTGTACGCCTCGATCAGCCGTTCAACCTTCTGTGCTTCTCCCTGGACTCTGATGTGAGCCTGGAATTTCCTGAGCGCTTCGTCCAGCTCCATACTGGAGAAGTCCATTTCATCCACCACACAGCTGGTGAGAGACACAGTCAGCGATGATAGGACTATCAGTTTGGACAGGGACATACAGAGCACTGTGTCTCATTCTATGCACATAGATTCTCTGAATATATGTTAATTAGTAGTTGATGGTTAATATATTATTGAAACAACATACAACATAAAATATCAACATAAATGACAGGCTTTGGGACGGATATGTATTCATGTATTGTTTGGCTGCTGTCAAGTTTTAAATACATAAACATACATACTTTTATGAATGAGTTATAATTATGACAATATATGTGAACTTCTGTGTGAATTTCTGATTCTGTTCCCTAAATTTACATAAATGTCCATACACAGGATTTTCTTTTACTTCATATGTACATATGTACTTCATATTTCATATTTGGAAATTCAAAATATGCAAATATTTCACATTAGCACATGGGATGTATTAGGGATTGTATTTTTATATATATACGGAGTGTAATGCAAATATTTCACATTTCTAAATATTCAACCTAAATAATAGCTAAATATCTTATTCACTCTCCTACTCAGTTTGTGTCAGCTTAGCTCGCCTGCAGAGCTTCAGTGAGATTTTTGGCTTGCAGAACTCCACAACAACTTAAAAGTACGCAAACATGTTTTATTCATCATCACCTTATAAAGTTGTTGTGGCTAACGAGGTAGCAAACAGGTGCTTATCTAATCCAGTAGACCAGGAGCGACATTAGCAATTCATTTGGAGCGGTGTTTATGGTAATGGTAATATATATTGTAATATATGTGTGGTATGATAATCCCTCTCCTTTTAGCACTGTTTCGGTGTCCATCAGCTCCAGAGGGAAATATCTGCCATTGTTTTCACTGACTAGACACTAACTTTATCTGGCTGCTGTTTGGCGCTGGGCAGGTGGTGTGCACTGAATATTTAAGAAGCTGGGAACAAGGCTGATGCGAGTGGTGTGTTAAAACCAAATAGCACAGCCTCAGGCCTTAAAACCAAAACAGTTAGCTAAAAGATACTAAAAAAGCTCCACAGAGCTGAGAGGACCTGTAAACCTGGATAACTGATTGAAGGCTTATTTGATCTATTGTACATAATATGCAATTACTGATTTGTGCAGCTTTAATGCAGGAATACTTAATTAAGAAAATTAGATGAAATTGGGTATTTTAAAAGTAACACTTTTAAATAAGTCACACTTTCAAGCACTTCCTTTAGTGAGAATTGTGGCCTGGCTCTCCAGAGCTCCCTTACCTCACATGCCAGGATTTATAGACGTTTTCTCAAGGAGGCCTTTAGATATGCCTGTCAAACAGACACTGATGGACCTTTTCTCTGCTTTATCCTCCACTGAATCTCAATGGGCTCTGATAGAGCTGCTGTGCTTTTAAGTGTGACTCAGATAAGTCTGTCCAGGCTAAAGCATAAAATTGAGGTGCAATTTGAATAATGCAAAGACTCACTACTGGAAAATACAAGATCTTCATGACTCCCCTTTATAACGAAGAGGACTGAGGAATATAAATGGAATCTGTATGTTTATCTGAGCGTCACAGCAATTTTCTGAGTGGATTCTATTTCTGTTTATTTCCTGGATGTAACTTGAGTCATTATGTTGTACTTAGAAACTCCAAAGATTGTTTGAATGATACGAGATTGCAAACTGGCAACCCTATTTGCAACTCAGTAATGATTTATAGTTATGCTCCAAAGGGGCAGATCTGCACTGATACAGGTAGGGCAGTAAATAAAAAGCCTGTTTCATGAATCTGGATGTTTTCAGGGTGATCCCTCTACACCTCCATACGACCCATCAGCACATACAAACACGTCAAAGAAGATACAAACATGAGCCACTGCATACTCACTCGAGGACATCTCTGTTGAACTGTTTCTGTCTGTTACCCAGGAACTCGCCAATCATCTGCCTACTCAAGCCCTTCCTCTGGAGCAGGAAATGGGCCACACCCACTGGAGTGTCTGGAACAAAGTTTCGCTCTATCAGATACTGGATGCCTTTTTCTGGTTTCCTGGAGGCACCGGAGAGGTTAGAGAAAGAGAGAAAGAGACAAAAGGGGAAAGAGTGAGGACACAGTCCAAATCTGCGATTATCCCACTGCACTTCTGCCCCGGGCCAAATGTGTGTCAGATGGGGAACAGGATTTAAAGAGGCAGGGAGGGAGGTGGTGGGATGAAATGAGGCTCAGAATGGGGAGGAGGGAGCTACTTTTCTCTCTGGTGTTGATCACAAATGATTAAAAGAAACTTAATGGCCGGCTCTGAAAGAAACCAAATCCACAATCATCTATGATTAAACATAATCACACAGGCTCAGATGAAGATGAAGTGGGGCAGAATGAGTCCCAGGCTCATTTGCACCTTAAGTAGAACAGGATGATAAGTTCCGTTTCAATCCACATCACCGCATATTTATCACACAGAAGAGTTTCATGTTGGGTTCTTCAATGAAAAATATTCTCTAAGCAATAAGTAATGGGCTGGATCTAATTTACATAACCTCTTCCATCCCTCATTGGGTATGTGCTGTGTGATTGTGCAATTCAGAGGCTAAAAAGTGCAAGTGATCTATCAGATTGTGTCTGGTTTGTGTAGTGGACTGCACATACTTGTTAAAGAGGTTCAGGCCAATGCGGTAGTGCCTCTTGCGGATGATGTCATTACTGAAAGCAGGTGAGTCCCAGCTGTTGCGAGTCTCTTTGTGGTATGTCTGCTTGCTGAGCGTCTGCTCCCTCAGGCTGTCCCTGGACGACGACTCAGAGCTGCAGTTGATGGTGTCGTTGGAGTTGGATGTGCTGTTGATGCTATCGTTGTCGCCGTCGGAGAAGTCTGACTCAGACTTGCTTTGACGGTTTGCGGTGCCGTTGATGGCCAGGTGGGCCTCCAGTTGCCGTGGCCGATGACGGGGAGCGTCATCTTCTCGGGAGGGCCCGCGGGGTGGCAAACCATGGCTGATGTGTTTGGGGCTGCTCTGCTGGTTGCTGAGGGTCCGTTCATAGGCGTTTTGTCTCTTCAAAGAGCTACGGTCAGAACGATCGCTCAGTTCCACTGAGCTGTCGCTGGGGGGCTCAATGGTCAGCAAGGGTAGGTGGTCTACCCGCAAACGCTGCTCTTGGCACTCCAGAGAAGGTGTGCTGCGGCAGCTGGTGTCCGTGTCCCCTTTCTCATCCTTCTGAACCAGAGACCAATAGTCCTGGGAGGAGTTGAGGGAGCGCTGGCGCAAGTCTGATTCTGTGCTGGAGGGTCTGTCTACAGACTGAGACAGAGGCAGCGGCGGTGACAGTTCCTCCTCGTCAATGTAAAGGGTCACATCACTGTAAGATGCTGTCATCTCATCCAGTTTGCGGTGCTCTGAGGCACCATGGGAGGGTTTCACCTGACAGCTGACCTCCCTGTCCATATCCTGGTGGCCTCTCCCTGTGTCTGAGAGGTTGTCGTCACCATGCAGACTGCGGCAGTTTAGAGCGTCATCTATGGACTCAGCCAAAGATTTGACCTGCCTGGAGAAGGCATCCTCTAGTTCTGTGATAGCATCTGTGAAGTCGCTCTGCGTTGTCGGGGTCTTGGCCTGCACACCCATCTCCCCACCATGTTCTGACTGCACCAGGGCGCCGATTTTGGTGCCGTCATCTGTTAGTGACACCTGCTTTCCCTCGAAGTAGGAGCTGTGGACTTTTTCAGGTCCTTCAAAGGAAAACTGCATTCTCATATTGGATAGGACAATCCGTCTGGACATACGGTTCTCAGACATAGAGCTTCTAAGACGCTCAAAGTTCTTGTTCATCTGATACTGGCGGAAGGCTGTCTGGATGGTGCGGGCTGCATGCCGGGTTATGAAACGCCCACCATATTTGCGCTCTAGCATCTCCACCTGCAGGCACACAAGGAAAGTTTGCATCATAGATCCCTCTGAAAAACAACTGGAACAGTCTAAACACTCTATTTACTGCCTTCGTGTGAAATGTGAAGTGCATGTGAAACAGTGGTCCTTATCAGGAGATGAATCATGGAAATTTGTCACAGGGATGACTCAGCAGTCGGCATGTATCATGTGAAAAATAGCACTTTGGTTATGCCATGTGTGATGTGAATGGCTACATCACAGACTGCCAACACAGCCTCACCCTTGTTGCATCATACTGCCTCTCTGATACTGAAACTCGATGTGAGTACTTCATTTATAACATGTTAGAGCTCCTATGTCACCAAATGACCACAGAGCCAAATTAATGAGAGCTCAGCCAAGCCTGTCTAGATAAAACATTATTTTATCAGACAAGTTATATAATGCGTGTTGTTTGCTCAAGAGTGCTTCCATTAATTAATTTCAGCTGGAGTACAATGGTTTCCCACAGCAACCTGTTTTAGATAGAGACTTCATTCACAGAAATCTCTCAGATGACTCCTGCAGCATAACACACTTGACTGGTTTCATCAATATCTGTATATTCCAAGCAATTACACTTCACCAAAATAGGTGACTTCTAGCAGAGAGCTGGAGCTCATCCTGACAGGATCAAGAGTATCTGACTCTCTTACTTTCATTACAACTACCACTACATAAGATAACCAGAGATGCTCCTTTAGTAAAGGAGGGAACAAGGTTTTTTTTCCCCCAAACTTATGAGGGTGAGTGTTTGCAGATTTCTTTGTGTATGAGTATGAAATAAAAAAACAAAAAACAAAAACTAAGTCTAGAAATGCCAACTTTCACTTTGCCACTAAAGCAAGACTATTTCTCTGAGAACATGGACTGCACAGACTGAAAAATAATGCTGCTGTTATTCACTTCTGTCACAGTTTCAGAAACTCAAAAGGAGTGAAGGTGGCATTTAAAAAGGCTGAAATTTAGGACTTATTAGACTCAAACAGACCCCCAGGGAAGATGGATAATGTTCAACTGTGATGAGAACCCAGTTTGACTGATAAACTGTTAATGGCCTAAATAATGATGAAGAATTTCTCTTGAAAGAAACCCCAAAAACGGGATTTATAGGACAGATATGATTATAGCTGGCCACTGTGGTGCTGTTAGACATTAATTAATCAAGAAAAGACTTAGTAGAAAAAATGGATTAAAACATAAAGTGATTAATACCGAGAGTTACAGTGCAAAATACATTTCATTAGAGGAAGGGAGAATATTACCACACTAAGGAATCAGCCAGGGGTATAAACTAAAATGACTTAGAAGCAGATCATTACACTGAAGTTAAGTGCCTGTAATTAGTGTGCAGGGCTGTATCATGTCGACTCACTTTCTCAGTCCTCTACCTTTTACACACTGACCTTGTTTTTCCCACATCTGGACTCATGGTGTAAAATGACACTGCTCATGTTTCTCTGCTCCATGTGAAGGCCAAGGGGGACTCAAAGTTGCCACAAGGACCATGGGCCATGACAGTCAGTCTTACTACAAGAGCCTACAACTGTGACTGCTTAACAAGAGGACATATGAACACGTGGCCGAACCACATGACTTAACTTGTATTTGACCTGTAGTAATAGTATGTATATTATATTGTATAGATTATGTATATGTGAAAATGAGATGAAGATCTAATGAATATTTAAGACTATATACTTCATTATACATTCAGTTAATGCAGTTAATAGTTAATACAGTTCTAATAAATAATTCAGTGGGATATTTTGTTACATTTTGACCAGCATTATCTGACAGTTCTTGCATTATTGCTGACCTTGAACTCTTCGTTGTACTTCCACAGTTTCAGTTCTAGGTCAGTATCTTCAATACCCAAATGGATTCAAATGTTCTTCAAATTATTTCCATTTGGTGCATGATGTTCTTCACTAGAGACAGTGAGCTGTGAAATTACACATATTGCCCTTTTTTTCTACTCGCCAGTGGAGAGCCTTCCCCTGTTTGTGCTGACCGCATTAGGTGTATTTGGATCTGGCCCAAAAGTACATGGGTTCATTTTGGATCAGGGCCAAAATACTGGTCCTGGGAAAACCGGTACTCCGTAGCCTCTGTGGAAGAATATGTTACAGGGCAAAATTATTTGATAAAACTTAAAGTGGGGCCATTTTTTCAGTTCAGGCAACCTGATTTGTTTGAGCCAATAGCTGGCTAAAAGTTCTATCTCCACTCTGTATCCAGCAATAGATTATGAGCATTTAAGTGTGTAGTTGTTTGGTAGATTTGTGAGCACACTGAATACACACATGCTTCTTACTATTGGCTGTCCTTCGTTTACCTGCTCCCACACACACAGAGTGGTTGTTTTCACATTAAGTTCCAGGCTCTTCAGTGGAATCACAGCACATGAGCTGAACACCCTGAAAATGTTTTGCATAGCTTGCAACGCATTTAACAAACACTGCCTGTTTGTATTGTGATATGCTTGTGTGGTACGTTCTCTTGCTTTAAGTTGTTGTTGAGCTTTGTGTCTATTTTATCTCCACAGGTCCAGTGTGTGATGTTTTAAACATCCGTCTCTTACAACTAGTTAGTAGATCAGAAACTGAATAACATACTACAGTGCAAAGCATTAAACTATGTCTGAAATTAAGTTACAATCAAAGTTGCGTTATTTATTGTGGGCCACTTTGCAGTAGCTATAAACACAACACTGACATATTATCAATGTTAGTAGAAAGGTAACTTAATCACATATCTCACTGAAAGAGAAAAATTGTCATTCATCTGGAACTGTACTGGAGGAATTTCAACGATAAGTTAAACTCAACAAAATTCACCAAATAACCAAAACAATGACCTAAAAAAATACTGTCATCAATATTGTCCTGAAGTTTCAGACAGGTTGTCCAACCCTTAGGTGTCTACAAATGAAATCTCTGTATTTCTGTGTCCCGCCCCCCTCTCACCTGCTTGTCCTGGAGGTCTGATGAGAGCTCATAGCTCTCTGACAGTGAGCGGGAGCGCTTGATTGCCTCCTCCTCTGCCTGCTTGCGGAGGATGGACTGGGAGTGCTGGAGCTTAGGTCGGCGGGGCCGCGGGTGACCGGGCAGCAAGATGTGTCCGTAGAGCTGGCTGTCCAGGTGGTCGGGGCCGAGCCCACCACTGTGGGTCACTGGTACGCAACTGTATCCGCTGGGGTCCACAGAGGCACCCACCTCGCTGCCTGGAGCATCACCTTCCACACTGTAACACACAGAGACACACAGCAGCACTGCGAGTTAGTTTGCTGAGTCATTTTTCTGAGGGCTTTGTGTTTCAGCACCAAGCACGTGACAGATGGAAAAAGTGAACTTTGATACTGCTGGCAGGGTATAAATATGAATGACAGAATTTATAGCAGCACTCTTAGAGCTGCCAGTTGTCAGAAAAAAGCTTGAATCATCCAGCTATCAGACTGCATATCTGTATCTTGATTAGAAGAAATGACATGACTATAAATATATCAATAATATCAAACAACCACATAGAGCTCAACAGACACTGAAATCACCGTGCCTTAAACAACAGCCCACTCTTTCAGTGAAAACAAAGAAGCACAATGTCCAGTGTGATTAAAGCGTGTGAAGTGGTGTCTTGAATATTAAGATCAATAAAGACCTCTGTTTTCTCACAGGAGCACAAACACTAACCTGGACGGATGAGTGGACAAACCCTGGTAGTGTTGAGCACCAGCGTGCCACACCAGACACATGTCAACCACATATTTATTCATTTCTTCCACACCTCTTACACTGCTGTGATTAGCTGAGGGGCCTACAGTGGATTGTGATGTGGTACCTGGAGACATCTAACTAACTGTAACTGTGAAGAATCAAAGCTGTTTTTACTTGAAGTAAAGACAGAAACCTGATCTGACTGTTTTGCTAACGTGTGAAATAACAAGCCGTCCCTCTCCAGAGACACAAGCCTTGATTGTGAGAAGCAAAGACTTTTTCAGATCTGGATGCCAATATACAGTAAGAGGATTAAAATGAATATCATTCTGTACATAGAAATTTCAAATGAAGGCAGAAGCCAACTCAGCAGAGAGAAATTGCTGACATGAGAACAAGGAAGGAATGTGAATGTATATCTGAAACCAAAGTGAAGACATGCTGGGAGAACTGTTAGTCACGTATTAAACTGCATAAAAAAAACAGCCAGTGCGGATGTTACAGATACAACTCTGCAGATAAACTGATGGAAGAATCAGTGCTGTCAGCTATTACATTACGTTTGATATGGATATAATGTCAGACAAATAAAGTTCTTCTCTCTTCTCAATGGTAATTTACTCCAGTGAATTTTTTGATCATTATTATTATTGTAGTCAAGACGCTCATAGCTTCTGATGCAGGCTTTGTCTATTTTCCTATAAAGGTTTCCCCTCAGGTGTCAAATTAATAATCTGGTGCCAAAACCCCCCGAATGTACAGAATAGAGACATCTGTCACATTGCATGAGAACTGAGTATTTGTGATTGACACTGTGGCTACAGAGTAACAATGGAGAGAAGGCTACAACCCCTGACAAGTGGTTTGTATGTCATATGTGAA
The DNA here is from genome assembly GCA_900303245.1 of Selene dorsalis. Taxonomy (NCBI): domain Eukaryota; kingdom Metazoa; phylum Chordata; class Actinopteri; order Carangiformes; family Carangidae; genus Selene; species Selene dorsalis. The sequence continues at coordinate 15,745 of OMNW01009269.1, forward strand.
TAAAGCAACTGCACGTCCTTCATCAGTAGGTTCAACGCAGCAGTAGTTTACAATGCCACTGTCAAAAAGTAGAAAACAATAAAGTCACGTTACAGGGTCCAAGCCCATTGTTGCCTACGTAACATCTGACCTTGCACAGTCAATCCCCCTGAGTGAGAAAAATGCCTCCACTTCATCAAACAAAAGTTGGAGTGAGGAGATGTCATTTAGGAGCTGACTTCCTAAACGACATGTTTCCAGTTAACGACTAAGGTGAACTTTTTTTTTTCTTCCTTTTTTTGCAAAGTACGAATCAATATTCTTTCATTTTGTTTGTCAAAAGCTGATGGATGAAGTGGAACGGCTCAGAGCAAGGACATCTATCTGGAGACATCTATCACCATCTAACCCTGTCAAATACCTGCACCTCTGTGGGAGAATGTGTCAAGGTAAGACAATAAAGGCTAAAATAAATCCTTTAATAGGAAAGAGATGTGATGTCCAGAGGAGGCTCACAGCAGTAAACACATGAAAGGTAAACTGGTAATAAATAGCGGCTGTCATTATGCTGTGCAAACAGATGACCAGAGGGCGGCACTTACACCAACTTGTACATCATTCATGCACACTGGAAAAATAATCAGTGAGAAACACATTGCTGCACTGTTTTGGTGGGATGAGAGGACTCACTCAAGGTCGCTACATCTAATCCCAGTGCCTCAAAGCTTTGACGCCCAGACTGTTGTCTTGGTAACCTACAGCAAAATCGGTTGTAGACTGTAGGAGTGAGACAAATCACCTGAAACCTGTAAGTAACAGCTCACTTGCTTAGCTTAGCCACTGCTGATGTTAGCAGTGAGTCTAACGTCTAAAGTCTGAGTGTGAGTCTGATCCCCTCTCTTATCAGCTGTCATCTGGAACAGAGATGTGGTTTATGGGACCCTGCTCCACCTCCACTACAGCCAGGAGGCTGTTATCATGTGACACCTCTGTCGTTATGGTCGCTATTATAAGCACCGAGCGACTCGGTCAGGTTACAAACAGCTGTCTCCCTCAGAGGTGACAACTAACTTTTGCCCCTGACATAACTACTACAACTGGCAGAGGTCACCTGATTATGAAATGTATGGGCACAAATAAGCTGCTTGGGTAGATCATTTATTGGGTCATAAGTATGGCAAGGAGAAGGATAACAACGGTCATTTAATAGATGCTAACTTTTGAAGAGGTGGCACTGTCAGACCAGTGGTTCTTCAAGTTCACGGTCCTACCAAGGGATGATGAGATAAATGAGGCATCTAGAGATGATTTAAGGCATGGAGTAGAAGGAAAACATTGTTCCTTTGCGTTTTTTTTTTTTTTTTTTTTTACCTCTTTGGGGCAATTATATGAATGACAGAGAGAATGTAAAATTAGTGTAAACCAGCTAGACCCGAACCTCTCTCCAAAGGTCAAAAACATGCTACAAAATCTGAAATGTTAATGTGCTGTATCCGTTTCTGGACAAACAATGGCAAACATTGTGGCTGAACAAATCAAAACCAGACTCCAGCTCAGCACTTGACTCACAGACATGAGGCTAAATAAAAAGACAAAGTTCCTCTAACTCTCCCACTGTAAAAAGGTATTTTTGGTGTTGAAACCAAAAGAAAGCTTTAACAATAGAGGTGGCAAGTCACAAAATGTGGAAAAGTATCATTTGTTATAGAGCTTTTTGTTGTTAAGTTTTGAGGACTTGTCAACAGCAGTGAGTCAGTCATCATGTGATAACATGAAATCTCCCTTCTCCCCCTCTGGACACTCAGTGCTCACTGTAAAAAACTCTTCCTACACCCTCAACACATTCTTCATCCTAAAAGAAAACAATTCTACTCAGACAGAGTCCTTTAATTAGGATGAAGGGTGGGCTGTGACGTCTGCTTCAGCAGAGGATGTCTAATTGGAAAAATATCCATTTGTTTAGTTGGAGGAACTCAGCTGAAAGCAAGAGAAGGCAGATGCCTCTAGGAACGCAGAACGAAGGATGATAGCACTTCAGACATGTTTATGTCTTCGCTCAGCTGGGTATGTCGCTGGACAAGATGTTCTGCTCTAAGTTACACAAAAGAAGTTGAAAAATTCAAACAATAAAGACAAACAGCCTCATCAGAGTAGGGTGGTTGAGGACAGCCATTCACTGCAAAATACAGACGCTTTAAATTTTAATATGTATGGACCCATTCTTCTTCCTGAGGCACAGAGGTCGAGTCACTTCAGCAGTCAAAGCGTTATCCAATTCCCTCAGAAAGCAGAGGGGAAGCGAGAGACACGGAGAGATGACTTTGGTCAGACCCGTTGACTAACTGAGAGACTTCTGCTGTCTGTGCCAAGAATTCTTCCAGCCTCATTAAAATTAATACACTTCACCTCAAAAAAAAAATCCCATTTTTAGTCAGAGGCAAAATGGATAAAAGGGCAGAGGAGAAAGAATGAGGGGTTGCGGTTGTGAGAGTATGTCAACAGAGGGAGCCTCATTCTCAACCTGCAGGGAGTCACAAAAAAACTGGGCTACTGTCCACTGAAGTAATGAATTTTCATTATAATAACAAAAGGAAAATGGTTTGTGGGTCATCTTGACACAGACCCACAGTGCACAGTGCACTACAAAGCCTCTCAAGTATCACATGGAAAGCAATTTCCACCTAGCTTTTTTTATCTCAAGGTTTTAAGACAATGATGTATGATTTCAGATAAATAATATCTCATTGAACTTAGCCACTTGCAGTATTGGGGCGAGGCTTTTAGATAGGAGCACTCCCACTCCATCAGTTTAGCTGACTCTAAAGTGACTGCAGTGGTGAAGCACTTCCCATCCCGGCTAATTAAAATCCTCTGGATTGAGTCTGAATTACATTCTGCCTCTGGTTACCGTGACTCTTACCCCGGTGACAAGCCTAGATCTCGACATGAGGGACGTATATATGAAATCATACTTGTGTCTGAATTCTAGTTCAGGTATTCTGTGAAGTGAATAACACACAAAGGATAATATAAGTCAAGAAAACATAATGCATCAAGAAGTCTTACTATTAGCTATTTAAACGTGCAACAATAACCTGACCCTGCTATCCAACCCTTGGACACAACGATAAAGCCACACTTAAAAACATGTTACTCAGCAATGAGCAACACTGAACATTAACACCACCTATACACTGTCAGTATACAGTATGAATACAGTGTGAAGTGGAACTGACGCTGTGGGGAATACAATTAAAGGAGGGCGTGGCAGGACAGGATCACGGTCCATCAATCTAGTGTTGCTGTGCTGACAGTGATGGGTGAAATTAGACAATGAGATAATAAAACACAACCTACGCTTCAGGTATCTCTGACAGGACTCCCATTAGTGCCTGAAGTTTGCCATCACGTTCCGCAGAGTGTTACTCTTTCAGCTAATTGGATAAACTGGGCTCGGACATTTTTACTGCATCTACGCTCGGGAAGAGTTGAGCACTGAGAGACATACAGCTACGAGACTCCAAAAACTGTGGATCACTTCTGTTACTGCAACACAACAGTGTTTTCTGTTGGACCACCCCTGTGGTAAACAACCACTTCTTCGCAAAAGCCTCAACCCAGGTTCATTTTCTCAGTTTCACAAGACTCTCCTCCGGAGCCACAGAAGAGATTATACGACTGTTTTCACAAGATAAAACTCCCTGAGATGAGTCAATTAACTTTGACTTGTAAATTTGCGGGAGCGCACTTTAAATTTGTAACCCCTCCCGGCTGTTATGAGGCGACCATCAAACAAATGTGGTTTGAAAATGTAAAGCCCCTTCAGTTATATCAGCAAGTTTTTATGGCAGATGCAGCCACACAGAAGGGCGTGCACCTTACCTTCACTGATGTTAGATTACAGACCCCTACTTAATTCAAAAACCCACAAAGTGCTGCAGTGTCTCATGACAGAGCATAAATTGCTGGCTGATAGAATTTTAATGGTGTGTTTGTAGGTGGTGGAGCTAGTGGAGGGGGCAGGTGATGTGAGGACAGCTCTGGTGTCAACACCTCCTCTGGAGATGCCCTCGCTGCACCTCTGAGTGGCTCTCTGAGTGGAGCTTCTGCTCAGTGTGTCACTCAGCAGTGATGAATTAATTACTCCAACCTGCACCCACCCCCTCGCCCCCTCCCTCCACAGCCAGCTTCTTCTGGTAGTCTTTGCTGCGCTGTGTATTCACAGTGACTGTTTGGCATGTTTTCTTTACAAGTGAGTGACTGTGAGAATCAGCTTAAGCTGATTAAAGATGAGTTAGAGGGCACTGGATGAACAGCTGAAATATAACTCAGCTGCATTCAATTCCTTGGCACACAGCAGGAAAAATCAACTATTGGCTCATCAGTGAAGCACTACCCTTTGCTGCATTACTAATGAGGCACAGTATTTACACAAAGTGCACGCCTTGTGAATGTCATCAGCAGCTCTGTACCCTGGCACAAAATCTGCTGCATTAAAGGCAATTTATCCAATAAGGAGTAACAGCAGTTCTGTTGGACATTAGTAAATGCTTTCTCAATTGATCTCGGCTGAGTCTGGCAGCAGATCCTGAATAAATGAGCGAACATTAGTGAAATGTACAATCTGCTTCACGAGACTAATCTGGAGCCAAATCAGTAAGTAAGTGCATGTCAAGCAACTATTAAAAGTATCGACCTCCGCGCACAGCACCACCGGCACGCACACACTAGAAAAGTTGAGCTTACCAGCTGTCTGATTCCAGCTCCAGCAAGGACTGAGTCCTGTCAGAGGCACACTGCAGACACCACATGTTGCCCTCTGAGCCCCTACACCGGACCTACATCGCTACCCTGATCTCTTTTACTCCATCCCTGGGCTAAACGTAGCTCCCATAGCCTGGCCGCACCGCTCGGACACCTCTGTCACTCTGGAGTTCTTTCATCCCACCAAGGAGGGGCGTTCTCAGGAAGAGGGAGGGAATTCCTACATAGGAAACTGGGTCGTATAGCAGCAGGAGTACTGGTGTCTCACAGATCAAGAGGGTCTTGAACAGGAAGGGGCAACGAGTAGGAAGTAAAAATGGGAGGGAGAATGAGAGAGAAAGAGAGAGACAGAGCACTGGTGGCTTTATTAATAGCAAGGGATAAGGATGAAGCCTGGGGAAACCCCTGGATATACCATTTTAGCTGTGGTCACTGAGGAGGTATGGCCGCAGTAATGTGAGCTTTACATCCGTACAACTGTCTTCAGATGTCAGCCCACAGCTTCATATGGAAGACATACACATCCTCCACTTTACAACCGCTGATCAAAGTCTTAAAACGAGTGCCTGAAATGATACCATCACTACCGCGGTCCTGTCCCAGGCAACAGCTGTTTGGCCATTCGACCCACGTCACGCTATCCTTTAAACAAACACGTGAGCTAAAAGGGAACGTTTGACTCACATCTCCTTCAGTCTCTGCGCTGATGTTTAGGGTGATCCCACACACCCCTCACTCCACTCCTATTCCCCTGCCTCGGCTCACAAACCAAAGCGATGAGGGGGCCTATCCGTTCTCGCATAATGACATCATTATCCAAACAACGGGTGTGTATCAAGTGAACTGAAGATGTTATCGACCAAGGCAACCATGCAGTGTGAAGCAGAATGATAACAGAGCTAATAGGTTTAGTTTGGGTTGGGACACACTGTGACTGTAAGGCCCTCGTGATGTCTGATTCTGCACTGTAGCCTTTAGCGAAGCTTAGACATTTATAGAATACATGCCTCAAGAAAAAAAAAAGCTTAATCACCCTATATAATGTGGAAAATAATCCTAATTACAGTATATAATAAGTAAGAGGGAACAGGGAGTTGGTGCAGAATGCCTCTCTAATGGGCCATTACAGATCTTAATACACAAGAACAAAATGTCTCCCATATGGTGAAGGTTCATGTCAAGTGCATAAAGTCACAAAATTATTTAACAAGAAAAACTATTATAATGTGGACAAAAAGTCCCTGATCCTCCACTGTGGAGGCGCAGCTCTCTAGTGCTCGAGACTGTGATCCTCCACAGCCTTAAGACTGAGACCAAATCTGAGTTGACATTAAAGTAGACCCTAATTTAAACATTAAGCCAAGTCCAACTCTACGTAAGCCAGTTGTCTCCTTTAGCATTAACCACAGCCGTGAAGCTTAACGTAAAGCTGAAGCAGTTAACACCCACTTACATGTGTTTGAGCACAGAGAGGGACAGTTTGAGGCAGCTGCCTTTGATCAGACCTTGGGTTATTTTTGTCCCTCTCATCTTTATCTTGACAGTGAGTAGCCAGACTGTACAGACAGTAGTTAGGAGAGATGTGAGGTATTTTTACCCCACAGCTGAGACTGAATCTGTGCCAAACACTGGAGGGGAGACTCTCGTCAACAAACCGTGGCTTTGGGACAAGTGCAAAATTTATGATTTGAACTGTGAATATCCCTCTATACTTATAATGTCGTGGTGGACAGCCTCGCTTGATGGTGGCGCCAAGATGGCATTGACTCTGAGCTAATGAAAAACTGAACTGTGATGAGATTATAGTCACTGAATCATTGCAATCTCCTCATTAACTTTGGTGGTAAGAACATAGTCAGTTTATAAACAGAATGAGCTAATTCTAAGTTGTAGCAGTATCTCTTTTGTATGATGTGTTAAGTATGGAGCTGGAGGTCTATTCAGAGTTCAAGTACACACCTACAGGGATCATTAGTGATCAAAAGCTTCCTGAGTAAGACGTATCTGCTTTGTTCAGTCGCTACAAACAGAATAAACAACAATTTCTGGTTTTAGGAGGATTAATTCTTGCGAAACAGCAGTTTCTCCATTTGCCTTATTCCTCTGTTCAGTGTTTCCGCTGTTCCCTAAAGGCCATACGTGCTGACACCAAGACTCAAAACTAAAAACAAACTACACTGTAGAACAGAGGTTGTCGGGGGCTCCTGTAAAGTGAATCATTTTACTACTATAGTAGTAGCGTGAGGAGCCGACCATGGCTTAGATATAATAGACTTCAGACAGCCATGTGCATGCATCTGTAACACAAAGCATTTAGTGAAGCTGAAATATAACACAGCACATTCTGGTTAAATTAAGACTTTTCTTCCAATATGAAAAAAATAGCCCACTGAAAAATCACACCCAACCAATCAGCTCTGTTTTCACCCCAGAAGAAAATTCAACAACTAATAAACTATAAAGAGTGAAACAATAAAAACAAAAATCTGACTTGGGGAAAAAAGTGGGTGTGGTCTCTAAAATCTCGTTCTCTTCTCATTGCTCTCACCATCACAATGTTATCTAACCACTGATAATGAGCCGTGTATTCCTGTTTTTTGTTGTTCGGTCATCGGTTGTTACCATAGCAACATTGGTCTCAGAAATGAGTTTGAAATATCTGTGATCTATCTGTAATCTTTCCAAGTCTTTCCACATACAACCGAGAAAGTATAAAAGTTGGTTGTTTTTCTCACTGACTGATCTGAATTCAGAGACTCTCAACATACGTGATGTTATTCCACCACTGCTAATTTTGTTGCTGGTTTTCAAACCACACCACGTCACATCAGGATTCCCTCGTGACCTTTGAGGTGCATGTGCAGAATGACAACATCTGAGGAAACCACAATGGGCTGTGTACATGACGGGAATAGCTGAAATATACTCGAGTGATGTTTTCTACAGTGTATGACTACGACCTTAACACAAGTAAGATAGCTAAGGCGAAGGTGCCAACCTCAAGTTTTCAGACAACAGCTGGCTCTTTCAAGGGCTCGTGTTGCAGCCACACCTGTCTGACTCCACAGTGGAGAAAACAGGATCCTTCGTCCTAGTGTTAACCTCTACAGCAGTTCCTGCTCCTCAGCAGGACAGAGGAAGGGGAGTCACAGATCTGCTTTTTAACTATGGGTACCATATAAGACCCTCCACTATAACCTCCATTTGTAATGTCTTCGTCTCCTTCAGCATTCAGGGTGCAACATGCCACTCCCCCAGCAATGATGAATTTCACATATCGCATGAGACTGATTCTCATTCAGCGGGGACAAAAATAGAGCCACTGACAGACACTGCATTTTCTGCTCTGCTTGGTAAGTAAATTGACCAGTTTGTGTGAGCGTGCTGGCTGGAGACAAATGTGTCTGCGCGTCCACCTCCCCAGGTGCTGCAGTCTGCAACCCCAAACAACAGCAGGGCTGATTAGAAACACAAGGAGCTGTGCTGAGATTCACCACACAGAGAGAACAGGGTGCTCTGACGAATGTGCAGTTCAACGACACCAAATTATGTCTGCTTCACCCCGGCATCACTTCAGTCCACCTTCGCCTTGTAGCGAAGTCAGTATCTTCCCTCCATGCTTGGTGCTTCCTCACGGGGAGTGATGAAATCAGAGCCTGGATCCAAATATCACAGAAATATGTACTTCTCACCAACATATTGATCTATTCCTGTTACATTATTACTATGATACATACAGTAACATTTCTTCCCTTGTTACACCTCTGACACCCGGGGGTACAGGTTGTAACAGCTACAGCACTCATGCACCTGAAGAAGAGCCACAGGAATAAACATGCAGGCCTTTGAATCTGTCATGTAAGGTTGAACAACAACAATAATACTAATAATTATAATAATACTGTGATTATTTTGGCAGATATTGTAATTGCAAAGTCATACGTCAGTTGGATGGCAATTTTTGAATGTTCATAAAAACTTTCTATGATAAAAATTATGATGATGATGGAGATGGAGGAGATTTGTTTACACCTGAAGACCTGTCTCTGAGGTGCCACAATACTCTATTTATGGTCTGTTGTCCATATTTGCAATTAGGTGATTTCGATAATATTTCAATGAATTGTACAACCCCAGCTACATTATACTGGTTTATTTATCAATGTAATTCCACCTTAATAACAATTACTATGAATATAATAAGGTAATATCTTTACTCAGTGCATTGGCAAAACATTCATTTGCTTCTGGTTCTGTTTTTTAGAGCATTTAGTTGAGGTTAAGGAATGATGACCCCCATTATTCCCTAATGCTAACAAAGGTCTTTTGGCAGGTTAAACCATGCATACACAGGATGCAGCATGCAAATACTTTATGAAAAGAAGGAAAAAACAAAACATTGTAAGTGTATTCCAGGCAGCAATTATGTTTCCAGGGTAGAGTGTGTTTGTTGTGGCTTGAAATATGAGATTGTATTTGACCTGATTCCTTTTACAATCCACCTTAATTAGGAGCCAGAAGTACATGTACACAAACATGCATGCCGTTGAACAACAATTTAGTCAGTAATAGAGCTGTTTTCTGTTACTCAACATAATCTTGGGCTGGAAACTTTGTGCAGGCAACATCAACAACATGCCTGAACATTTATAACTATCTTCTGAGTAGACATCATATCCTGTTTACATACGCTGGGGAGTAAATTAATTTTGACATCACAACGGAGATCTAGACAGCAACTGTCCCTGTGCTCTGGCCAGACTCCAACTGCTTTACCCACACCCCAGATGAGTGGAGCCCAGGCCCCGGCCCATCAGGCTGACTGTGTCTCTGCTGTCCACTGGAAAGCTGTTCACTTCAGCCCTCTAATCCCAGAACCCACCCACGTGTGGCCCCTGAGAGGGAGGTGGTGGCCCTGCCCTCTCAGAGAGAGAGAGAGAAAGACAGAGAAAGAGAGAGAGGAAATCATGGGCTTGTGCCCTCATCTTACATATACATTTTATAAAGCCAACGAGCTGCACAGTCAGGAGCTGGCACGTGGAAACACAGTTGATGTTTTGTTGATGACCATATGGCAGTGAATTCATCTAATGTTTATGCTCTGCTGTGGTAGTCCCTCTGACCAGGGTGCAGCACTCAGCTTATCTCTGCTAATCCTCCAACCATAACTCTGCCTCCACCCTGTTCCTGAGCCGACTATAAGCTGTAGTGCTGAAGCCGAACCAGCACCATTAACCCGCATTGTTGTGGGCAGCAGATACTGAGCACTATCAGGAAGACGCTGGGGTGGGTTTAAAGAATAGTTCCATTTTATTACAGCCTGGGTCTTTTTCTTGTCATTTTGGCCATCGTCTATATCACCGTACTCATTTAAATGACAGCTGGAAACTTGGTGAAATCACTACAACAAAGTCTGATGGGGCAGGAAACACAAGCAGTCAGAGGATTTGACAGGAAACAACCACAGAGATTAGTGTGTAATAATACCCATTTACATGGGAGAACAAGTACAAAGATCAAAGTTCAGCCAGTTTGGGTAATTCTAAGGCCTTGTTTTTATTTACTACCAGCCTACTGCTGCTACATTTAAGGTCTGTCAGATCTTCCCAGCAATTAGTTTATTCTAGATGTGAATTTGGCATGGATACAATAGTTGGACATTTTGGGATACACACGAAATAGATGAAGGATCGAGGCCATTTTCATATGCTTAGCTTCGCAACATGACATTAAACAGGGGACAGCTAGCCTGGCTCCGTCCAAATGACAATCATTTCTAGATTGGGTTGAGTGAGTTCTTACTGTCTCGATTTTTTTATTTAATCGTATAAAATTCAAGATTTACTGACTTCTTCTTTACTAATTAGGTAAAAGAAAAATCTGCTATAGGCTAGTTTGTCATATTTCATATCTCACTTCGCCATGTTGCTGCATTCCCACATGAAAGCAATGGGCTTGTTGAGTCCATGTTATTATTGCTCATGGGAACGGTGGCCAAAATAACTAAAATAAGACCCAAGTTGTAAAGAAACGGATTTATCCTTGGAGTAATCCATCAGATTTAATCTCAGCTAGACAAAATAAGGCATACCTCTGACTCAAAAATAAATGTGTCATTCTCAGGCGCAGAGTAAATCCTCACATCACAGTGTCACACGGCATGGTTAAGTTTTTTATCATCGATTCCCATCTTCAGTGTTTGTTTTTCTCAGGTCTGAATGCTGTGCAGACAATCCCAGTGAACCCTGATGCTATCTGATAATTCCAGACAGGAAGTGTTACGCTACATCATCAACTGACACAGGAAGTTCAACTAACGGAGATTCTGTCCATAGAAAACTCCCTCGCAATCAGATTGCAGCATGTGATACCAGATAACACGCACTGAAAGAGGCTACTCATAACCTATCATGTACAGCACACACGCGACATGCCTTTCTCACACAGGAGCCGCAACAGATCCCGACATGTTTAGCTTGCACTGAAAACACACGAGAGCTGCGCAGTGATGTAGACCTGAGGTGCGTCTGGACGAGCCGCTTCATCAGTATTCATAAACACTTTGCTATTCCAGGAAGAGCAGCCCAGCTGAGCGTGCCCAGACTGTGTCTGAGAATGGCTGGACACAGGGTAGGTTTGAAGGAGGAGAAGACAAAACATGAAAACAGAGGGGCATATAAAAAGATGAGGCAGATCTGACTCAAACAAAACTGATTTCTACACCATGCTGGTGCAGTTTGGCATCGTTTTGTCTGTGTTGTTTGTTCCCACCCTGTCCTTTTACTCCACTGAACTCTCCAGACAGCTGTGAATCTAATTTAAACATCGAACTAATTATACCAATAAAACCTTGAAATCCTAACAACAAACAAGTCTTGGAAGCAGGGAGAGGGCTGGATTTTAATAGCTGGCTCACTTGGTTATTTGGTGCCATTAGATTTTGCCCATATAACACACATTAATGGAGCAAACACTTACACATTTAAATAGTTTGATTTTGAGAAATCCAGATCAGAGGCTTGGGGTAATTGCTCCCAAGTTTTTGCTCAACAGCCAGGTATCGTCACTGAGATGCCGAGGTTAATGGTTGTTTACATTAGTGAAGTTTGTTGGGCGGAAAATGTGCGACCATTGCACATTTGCTTTAATGGGATTTTTTTTTTCTACTTTTACTGAGGTTCTAAGGTTGGGGAGCTGCAATTAATAGCTTCACAAATACCTGTGATCTGACGTGATACAACTGTCTCAGTGTCTGTGTTTTGTCTGTGGTCAGCTCTCTGCGTTACGTTGTTTATTCTTCAAACTAGCTGCACGAAATGGGATTTAACTCCAGGTGGAGTGGAGAAGTTTGACGCTGCAAGGTTTTCACTCGCCTGAATGTTCCACACACTTCTGTGAAAACTGAGTCCCTCTGTCTCAACTTTTTCCTTCCTCTTACAGCTGTGACCCTCTGCACATTTACACCATCTAGAGGTGAAATTAAACTTCAGTTTGCAAAACTCATTAAGGTGAAACCACTGGACGTATACACAACTCAGCACTCAATTCAATGTTTTACGGAGGTACTTAAGTGATTAAATTCCATTTATCATGGTGGCACCTCATGAAAAGGTGTCATGAAGTTGACTCTGCGTGGCCCGAGTCCACCTCCACCATCACCAACTGCCTACCGACTGTGTGATAGACTAACCAGGCCAGTGGTGAACTGGGCATAAGGGAGAAAAAGATGAAGGTTGAATTATCTGCACAACCCTCAGAGGTCCTCCCAACTTATTTACTCCTCTTTCTGCTCTTCCCTTCCATCCATTGCTGGCACAGAGCGGGTAGTGCTGCTGCCAAAGTGACTGATGGACAGTACCCTCCGCTGTCCACTCTGAGCTGAACCATCAGGGCAAAATTATGCAGTCTGAGATCCTAGCTGAGTGGCTGTGACAGACTATAGATCCGCCTGCCGCCCCTGCCGCTTTCAAGGACACTTTATCCAGACGAAGGGAGGGAACTGGGATCTCAGAAGGACCAGCTGTACATCATCTGCTGCGAGGCACAGGACTGAAAACTGAAGGAGGGGGGGGGCACCATCTATTATCTACCACTAGGGAAGAGCCAAACACATCTGGTTCAGGCCTAAAAGGATAGTTCTCAAAATGTCACAGAAATGACAAAACGCAAGGTGTTAGACTAACACAGAAAATTAAATGTCATCCTGTATTACAACATAAGGAAAGTAGTTTTTCTTTGGAGCGAAGCAGCAGCTGTAGCCTTCACCAGCAGGGAACTGATGCCAGGAGTTAAAAACAAATCAAGCCAGAGAGAGATCACTGTGAAGTCGACAGACATAAACCTACCTTTGATGTACAGATAAAGCTGAAATAAAGTACTGGCTGACTCCTAGTGTAAGTTGACTGGAGTGGTAAAGTTAAACCTCCACAAAGATGTCCAAACAGGTAAGAGCAGCAGGACTCCGCTCCTTCACACTGATGGATTTCCAGTGGAACGTGGATCTGGATCTGGTTATTGTGGTTGGTATAAGCACCACCCTGCCCGACTCTCTCCTGCCAGCTCCTGTCCCGTCTCTCTTTCAGTGGTGTTATTACACACACACAGACACAGACTCACACACACACACAAACACACTGAGGCTATTGAAGGACAGGCAGCACCTCTGTCTACATGCCGGCTCTGGGCGCTGTTGATGTTGGCATCTGAAATAAAGGCTGCCTTTCTCTTTCCTGCATGTCCTCCTGCCCTCCTGCTGGAGTTTTCACCTCTGCCAAGGAGAGCTGCGAGGCTGAAATGGAAGTAAGGTTGTGTGATGGCGTTGTGCTGGCTGTGTGTGCCTGTCTGTCAGGGAAGGGAGTGGCAGCCTGGTGTGACACACTTGATTACCCTGGCTGATTGGGGATTATTTTTGGCTTCCAATGGCACCCTCCTCAAACTGAAACTCTATGCTGTGTTTTCTTCTATAATTATCTCTTCCAGTTGTCACGTCAATTTGTCTGTCACTCATCTGACACTGAATTGTTCTCTTTTTTATTTACTGCATGCTATCATGTAACTACCATGACACCCAGAGCTCCCTTCTCTCCCGGTTAATCGCCTTGAGTTGTTCACTGTGGGACTTAAAGAGATAGTTCAACATTTTGACAAAATTCACCTATTACCATAATCCCTATAGTCATAGAAGTAGGTTCATTACCTTTAATTATCAGTGCATGTTGTTTTGAGATCTGCGGGGCAGAGACGCGAGCTGCGGTACAGGTCCCCTGTCCCCCGTCCCTCATCAAATACACAATCCAACAGCTCCAAAACGCTCTCGTGAGACCTGCACATTCACCATGCTATGAAATAATCATGTATAATTATGTAACATTAGGACACATTAAGCAAATACTCAGAACTAGTTGCACTTTTGAAATCACTCCGCCCAGCAGCCATGTCTGTAGGCTATGCATTTACCTCAAAAACAACTCCGTCTGGTAATGTTACAGGATTATATCATTATCATAACTCTGGTCACAACTTGTCCACAGTTGTTGGATTGTGTATTTGATGAGTTTTGAGGGACAGGGGACCTTGTACCGTCCACCTCCATTGTGTTCACTGAGCAGTTTTATTGTTTTCTCTGGCCCGCAGATCTCAAAACAACATGAACCAATAATTAAAAGTAATGAACCAACTTCTATGACTACAGGGATTATGGTAATAGGCGAATTTGCCAAAAATGTTGAACTATCCCTTTAATATGTTCTATGTATCAGGAAAACTGTTCATTATATAACTTAAAGCTCCACTAAGCACTTCCCATTGTTTTTATATACATCAATTGTTATGTAAAATGTATAACTTCTCCTGACAAAGTAGAAGAAAATTATAACCAGACTGCAACTCCTCCTTGCCACTCCTCCTTGTTTTTCTAATCCTTTTTTGGTCAGTTTTACAGCATCTGTACCACTTCTACCAACATCACTTCCAGCAGCAGCAGGCAGCCATCTTCAGTGGAAAAAACTCTAAGAAGCAAACTCTAAGCTAGTTGCCCTGAACCAAATATTTCACGGACAGTTGGAGACAAGTGGGTGAAGAAAATAACCTATAGTAGGATAAATCAAGTAAAGTGGATAAAGAGAAGTATCTTTCGTCTCAGGAGAAAAACAACAGTTAGATCTGATTTATGTCATTCAAGGTAAAAACAGACATGACTTCAAATTATAGTTTCATGTCTGCTGGATGAGCCTGAGTAAGCAATTACTTTCTGAAGTGTTGGCCATAGAAATGTTATAATTAATGTGCCAACTTTGAGGTGTTCACTCAGCTGCCCTTAAAAAAATGTAACTTAAGTGTTGAGGAAACTCTCATTCTTCCTGCAGAAGCACTAAAACTGCAGCCCTGATGCATTATCAGTAAAGAGCTTACAAGACACAATCTACAGACTCATAAAGCTAATGCTGTGGTCTGATCACTTGACTCCCATTAATTGAGTGTATTCCCTTATATTCCAAAGAGCGTACTCAACCGTATGTTAAAAGTCAATCTCCATAATTTACATCACATGAATTTGCATCAGGCTTACAAATGGCCGCCTTAAATCGTGCACTGCATCATCAAATTGTGGATTAGCCAGTAAACACCAAATTTACATTTCCAATCTAAGCGTATGCTGTCCTGTAGGTCTGCGCAGTATTTGTAATTAGACTAATTGTGAGTCCCATCTGGTAAAACTGTCAATATTAGTCATATACGCCACACACACAGGCCACTGGTACGATCCATGCATACCGATGTATACCGACAGTCAGAGTAAATGAGACGATAGGTCTTTCAACCTAAGACAGCGCATCCTATTAGCTTGTTGCTCTTCAGCTTGTTCTGCTACATTTAAGATGTAATTTTATGCCACGCAGTAGCTACTATAATGCTTACTGTGTGTATCAATATATCTTTAGCACACAGACCCTGTGATGACAAGACCCGTAGTTGACTTTTCTCATCCTTTCAGATCTGTTGTCCTCCTCATGAACACTTCCTCCTCAGATGTGACCTCTGCTATCTCTCTGAACCTACTCTTCCTGTCCATGCCTGCAGACAGAGGAGCCCTCCTGCTCCACAATCCACTGTGTAGACAACATGTGTCAGCTTGTTGCACCCCTGTCAAGGATGTTTTTGCCTTCTAAAGAGATGTCTCTATTAAAGCTCCAAAACATGACAAATCTGGGCTGACAAGGAGGATGTTGTTCAAACATGCAAGTCATGGTGATGTAGTACGCGAAAAAAATAAAGAAACATGATAATGGAAAAGAAAATGATCTCATATAACAGGGTGTGGAAAGTGTCGGTGTTTGATGCATTTCCAAAAAAAGGATTTGTCTGACTCATGATTTTCATAATTATTGAATGGATGACAGAATATGTATAGAACATGGGTGCATTATCAGTCAGGACAAACTCCAACTTCTATCCGGATGGTAAGTTACCCTGAAGGACCTCTAGTACATAGCTTCAGCACACTGACAAGGTCAGTTCTATTTATTGTGGAAGAACACTAAAATCTCAGCAACTTTCAAATGAAATATGATGTGGGCAGTCAGCAGAACTTATTTCCCTAAGATAAAACAAGCACATGTGGAAGTCATGAGGAGAAATGATTGGTAATTGTTCTTTAAGGATCATAAGGTGAACTGTGCAATACATCAAAAAGGACAGGAAGGAACATTTTTGTGCTCCATCCCAGTCATCATTTTCCAGAAACTACTGTTGTGGGCCTCCCCTTCAACCATTTGTCAACAGTTTTTTACTGCAGTGCGTCCCACATGTGGGACTCAGTGGGACGTGGCTTGACAGCGGTAGGTAGAGTGACGGAAAGTGAGACTTGAGAAGCACTGACGACAACAGTACCTCTGGCTGTTTTTTGAAGATGCCAGAAAGTGTCTCAGTCAGACTCCAAAGGCACGCATTTTCCTCAGACAATGATGTTTGTCTACAGGAGAACTGCAGGAGTTCCTGTCTCTTGAGGCGTTGAGTGTGGTGTCTGACTCTCTGCCAACTGAATGGCCTGACAGGGCCTGCCAGTGTTTAAATAATTGCCAGGTATGAGCATTCCTCCCTACTGTGTCTCCCTTCCCATCCCTGAGGTTACCTGTGATGACTCCCTTCCATGTGACCACAAAGGTCAAGACATTATTTCTTAAAAAAAATAAATAAAGCAAAAATCTGAAGCCGAATTCAATTGTTACCATAGAAGAATTCTTGAACATTACAAGCTTTGGAGTTACTGGTGGCTTGTGAACAGAAAGCAGGTTGTGTTCTCTTCAGGTGGCTAGTTGCAGAAAATACTATAAAGGAAGAACAGCTAAGACAGTAACCATGATGCATTTACCACTTGTAGCCATTACTGATAAGACCCAATAAGCTTGAGTGTTGTTTTCTCAGTCTCATTTTCTGAACATCCAGGCAACAACAGAACCACTGAGAACTAAAACAGGTTCAGCAGCACTTTCAAGACTCTCTGTTTACTGGGCATAAAACTCATGACGTCAGATGTCATGACACAGTGCGTTTTAAATCTATGACCTCCAAGAAAATGTCTGATTTTTATCACATATTATAACAATTGGGCTCAAATGTTTGTTTGTTTTTTATCTTAATTATTTCGGGGGGCTTTTTGTGCCTTTTATTATGATAGGACAGTTGGAGAGAGACAGAAAATGTGGAGTGAGAGAGAGGGGGAACGACATGCAACAAGGGGCCGCCAGGAGTAGACTAACTTCATATTGTTTGAGAACACCAGCATGCATGAATCTTTGCCTTTGCTCTGGTCTGTGCTTTACGTTAAATCTCTGTGGTCCACTGCCATCACTCACAAATCATTCAGAAATGTCTACGCTAAAGCCTGCAATTTTGTGGGAAAGTGATGTCTCTGAAAGATCAGAATTGTATCTTAACTACATTATCTTCAAAAGGGAATCTATGTTACTGCAGTTCAGTGCTATTATATTTACAAAAACACTCAAGTAGGAATTCTGGGGCAATTTATTGATTAAACTTTGAAGACCTGATCTTTGTTCTCCAAACAAGATCTTCACCTTTGGGGAAACAAAGAAAAATTGAGTTTGGAGAAAACAGAGCTTGTAAATGTTGTTCTACAAGTTGCTTATGTGCCACTTAGGAGGTGATAAATGCAATTTATTCCATTTCATTCAGTATCTGAAGCTGCAACCGGGCCCAGTGAAGTAAACCCTTCAATCCAACTGTTGGAACGAAGTCAGATTATCATCAGATTGTGAAATGGCAAAAACGAGTGTGGAAATGAGTGGATCTTCGCTCATCATGAGACTCAAACGACTACAATCAGCCGCTCTGGAATCCAGAGGTGCAGCATCGTCTCTCTTCACATTCCAGTGCTTGAGGGCTGAGCATCTCTGCCTCTGGAAGTGTTTTCCTCTGGTGGGGGAAAGCCAGCAGCTAAACCACAATCACCATGGGCCATTTGGCTTCAAACACGAGGCTGCGCTATACGAGTGGAAAAACACAACATGATAGGAATACCGTGTGCTGCACGCCTCTGATAGCTTACTTTTGGCTACGCTGTTGGAGACACCTGAAAAACACTTGAAGGCCCAGGTGATACATCACTGTCCAACAATGAGAATGAAATGCTGTATAACCCATATTATGGAGAGGGAACAGGTTTCTTTTCCTCTGCTATTTTATCTCTTTATGAGACAGATGACAGTAATCAATGGATGTGATATAAGCAGCGAGAGATGACTGTAACGTAGGTCGACCAGAGATGCTGCAGTTTAGGGTCAGTGCCTTAATACAACTCCAGCACCAGTTTATTGAAAGGCTGGCTTTTGGCACTTGCCCTTGTGATTTACAAGCACAAATGAGCCAGGGCGAAACTGTACAGTTCGCTCCTTGACACAGACACACAGAGCAGTTTATGCACCACACCAAGCTTCATGTGACTGAGCTTTTCCAAAGCACAAACTCTCACAAAGTCTCAAATCATTTTCTTTGGCAGGACTAAAGGAAAGTACACCCACTATGAAAGCGTCATTCAGTTTCTGAGCAGGAAAACACATTATTTAAATGCATCCCATCTGAAGATTCCAATCACTACAGAAACAACCATTTCGGCTTGGTGTCTGTTTTTTTGTTTTGTTTTGCTTTGTTATCCACATACATATGAAACACATTTATGTGTGTAAACACATTTTCTTGGCAAAGACTCTCATTCCTTCAGCAGGAGCGCACAAATTTGACTGAACTGGTCACACCTAAGTGAGAACTGTGGAGCTCGCTGAGAGCGCTAGCCACAAGCCTGTGGGAAGTGTTGCTCTGAGGTTAAAGTTTCTCTCTAGTCATGTTTTAAACTTTGTAAAAATCCACTGCTAGGATTCAGACTTGGTTTGTCTTGTTTAAACTCATAAAACTCAACTCATTTAGTCTTATTTCCTGAATGACCACTACCACTGCTTGTGGTGGGCTGACAGGTGAAACAGCAGAGTTTCAATGTGATTAGGAGAGGAACTATCCGAGACATGTTTCAATCTGGTCTGGACTCAGGTGAGACCAGAATCAGAGACCGGCAGATGGATCAGAACTGCTGGTCTAACACGAACCTGTCCCCACAAGTTGATAGGATAAGTTCCTAAGGTTTGTGATGAAGGAGGCTGTGGCTGTATGGATCTGCTCTCATGAAGCTTAAGTACTAGCTCAAAGTGGGACCACTCAGTTACAGGACTGACTGACTATTTCACTCATGATTGTAATAAACAAAAAACACCATATGGGCATGTTAACAATGTTAAACATCTTTAGGATAATCTGCTTAATGAGGATGCAGGGATGATACCCTCTACCATCCAAATTTGGTGATATTGCTCTAATCTTTCCCCACAATTACAGTAATAGCCTGATTTCATTCCAGCCTCATGTTCAATCAAAGCCTGCAACAACATGTAGAATATTCTCTTGTGCAGTGTCTTTGCTTTGACTCGTGGCAGCTTTGTCTCATGACCAAATGTTGCCATGTTGTAATAGTGAAATTAAAACACTGTGGCACAGCATCGTTCACAGTGTACATCATATCCAGAGCGCTATGTCTACTGACAGTAATTGTGGTAATAACTGGGAGAGACAGAGCGAGGACCAGCACAATAATCCCCTGCAGCTTTTCCCTGCCACATGTTACCAGGCCTTATAGCAACCTGTTGACACCAATCCCAGAGAGCCAGTGGGCCAATGCTGGGCATGTATAAGCAGCCTGTAATCCGCATTGCACACAGGCTGAACCACGCAACTTATCACTGCGCATGTGATAGGCAGACAGCTGCGTGTGTGCAGAGGATGACTGTCCAACAGTGGCTAAATAATCACATTCACATCGAGCATCCTGGGAGAATACACTTCAAAGATGCCATATACAAAAGAAGTGTTTGTTGCATACGATGTGTACCGATGTGTCACCGGTGATAAGGTCTGTTGATTTTCTCCAAATGAATACTACTTTTATTCATGACACTCCATGCCCTGAACTTTATGTTTAGCATTGTAACTATGACAACTCAGGTAAGACTGTGGCAGTCTCTTTGAGGGACTCACAGGAAACCTCCATCACAACTACATAGGTAGTATAGACAAGATTTTAAGAACTTTTGAGGAAATGAGGAAAGGATTTATTTCTATAAAGTCAGATTTTCAATTCAACAAAAAGAAGCTCATGTTGTTAAATGTCACATGACACGAGCAGCCGTACAATGCTTGTGTACACAGGAGCAGCTTCATCTGCGTCCTGCTGTCATCTGCCTCACGTGCTTCTGATCTGATCCAATCACAACCTAAACCAATCTATTATCTTCCGTTTTACAAGTAACCACACTGATTATGTGTTGGATGTTGACACACAGCACATTCAATACTGTGCCTGAATGCATCCTATATAGGCAGTGACAGACTGATGTTGCTGCCGCACCACTGGCGTACTGCTTTTATGATGCAGCCTGTGTAGAAGTTGTTGTAGTCTGTTATTCAAAGGGGAGGAATTTAGTGAGCAAGATTATCAGTCGAGCTAGACGTAAACACAACCAGAGACAGCCAGCTTCCAGTACCTGAAAGTACGCGCTGCTCCAAGTATGGTGGTTCCTGTGTCTCCTGTGATGCACCAGCCAATTGTGTTGTAAAAATCCCAACTCTGCAAGATGTATAGTAGTACCCAGAATAATAAAACAACCATGATAAAACCTTACAACCACCACACAGTCACCGTGCTTCTTATGGGTGTCACGGTGCCATATTTTTGTGATAGTGGGTGCCAACGCTGCCAAGCTGCTTTAAAGCACCAGTAAACACACGTAAGATGTTTACATCCGTCACCAGCCACATGCTCACAAAGCTCAGCCCGACAACCTGCCCGTGCACATGCGGTCATATTCAGCAAGCCCTTCGCACAAATCCTGTATCTGGGTTATCCAGCCAGGCTGACCACATGTGAAGTAAGACATCGATCTAACAGCGTAATTGTTTATTCTCTGTGTCAAATGAGCCACATCACATTAACGTCAGATTAATTTAAAGACAGATTTAAAGACTTAAAAAAGAGTCTGTCAGACTAGAGCTTCAACAACTCAGTGTCATCCATTTGAATTCTGTTCAACCTCAACAAACTCCATTCAGAATCATTTCCCCTGGAGTGGAGATTCCTTGGTGTGATAATGAATGACAGGGCAGCAAGTGGAGCCTCTGTCCGGGGCCCTTCCTAATGCCTTTGAAACGCAACACTAGATGACTCATCAGACACTTGTCACAGCGCTCTGGCTCCCTCTCGTCTGCTCTGAATACTCCTGAAAACTCTTCTGATGGGCCCATGATTTATTTAACACATGCTGATGTATTTTGCATTAAAACAGCCTAAATGCTTCAGTGCACTTCACTGGTGGAAAAAGTCTCCTCCAGCACAGATTTGGCTGTGTTATCCTCTCTAAACACTTTTCGCATCATCAGTTTTGTTTTGCCGAGGAGAGCCTGGGTTGAAGATTCAAAGCGTGCAGGAAATGTTTTTGTAAATGTTGGACAACAAAGCAAATTCCCTGTGTCACACACGCCTGTAAAATCATAAAGGTTGTGCGTTCACCAGACAACGCATAGATTTTTTTTGTGAGCATAAAAACAACAACAGCACAGTTCAGCCCATTTTAATTCATAACCACAGAGGATTTCATCATTGTAGAATTATCTGATACCAAGCAGCTTAATGCTGCATAATCTACCCAACCTGAAAATCCTGCCCCTGAGGATAGAAAACCAAGGACCGAAAAACAGATCTGGCCTCAGAGATGGAATTATATCCACCAAGATCACACAAGTCACACATAATCCTGCGCTGTGGGCCAGAGCCCCAAACTCAATATTGATGAATTAATGTGTGCTTTGCTAAAACCTATTGTAACTGTATTAAGATATGCAAGATGAGGAGAAATGTTGTAAGGCTGAGAAGCGGCTGCATAAGACTGACTCTCCATCTAATTTGTGGTAATGGGGAGCATGGCACAGGAGCGCATTCACTTTGAAAGTTGAAATGTTGTCTAGGTCAGCAGCAGAGAGCAGCCTGATGTAATGAACTATTCCTGGGTCTGTTTAAAGGATCAATAGGGATTCATCACACGGCCGCCCTGT